>BQKN01059690.1:0-48335 GCA_022839385.1 Asparagus kiusianus
TTCGAGGAGTCAACGAGTCATCCAAACAAGAGCGAACTTGGATGAATCACGATCGAATCAAGATCGGTTTCAGACTCGAACTCAGAGGTGGATTTACTGCCAAATAAAGAGCCGGACTATCATATCAAGATCCGGATAAATCCGACACAAAGAGGCAAAACGACGAAACGACGGACAACAACCAAACACCCGGAGGAGGCTCGGCTTTGGCCGAGCCACCTCAAGGTGGCTCGGCCCAAAGCCACCCTGAGGTAGCTCGGTGGCCGAGCCACCCCAGGGTGGCTCGACCAAGGCCGAGCCACCTCAGGGTGGCTCGGCATGAGCCGAGCCACCTTGAGGTGGCCGACAACCCCCCTCCTTTGTGTGTTGGCCACACGTGCACGCGGGCACAGTGACGCTTGGCTATAAATAGGAGAGGAGGTTGTTCATTTTGAAAGGTTGGAAAAATTGGAGTCGAAGCTCTGCCAGATTCAGATCTCAAAACTTAAAAAGATTGGAGCTTTAAGACTTTGAAGACTTGCCCATCCAGATCCGGTACTCGGCGATCGTCAACGCCAAATAAGGCAAGAGTTCGAGAGGAACCGGATCTCAGATCTACGTCGTTATACTCCGGATCAAAGCTTGGTCTTTGATCCCGAGATTTGAGCGATTGTTTCCTTGGTGAAACAATCCCTCCAGCTATTATTTCCTTGGTGAAATAATACCCGTTATACTGCGTAGATCCAACCGGATCTAGATCTAGCAGTGGTCCACAGATAAACCCCGGCGCAGGTAAACAACCCACGCAAGCGAGCGACCGCAAAACAGGAGCTCGTGATTTGTTCGACAAACAAGAGAAAAAGTTGTAATCTTTCTTTTCTTTTATTTTTTGATTTTCATTGTAACCGGATCTTATAAAAAGACCAGATCTTTGTAACCGAAAAACAGTTATTAAGAGTGCAATGAAATCAATGAAGAAAGACACGATTTTTCCTGCGAACAATCTGGCGACCACAGTGGGAGCCACCGATCTCGCTGCCGAGATCGGAGCGTCGCAGCCGTGGATCTCGATCCCGGTCGTGGAGGAGGTCGAATACGAGTTCGACCAGCAGAAGTTCGAAGAATACTTGTCGTCCTCATCCGGATCAACCTCCCCCCGCAAGTCCAAGAAGTTCTCCTCTAGGAGAAAAGTTCGTTGGTACGAAGAAGTTGAAGCTACCAACGAAGATCTCGCCCCGTTTGATGCCAAAGCTGTATCGGGTGAGATCTCTCCAACTTCCAACCAGGTCAGATCTGCTCTGGCCAAACCTTCCGTTGCCGAGGGCGCGGTGACTCTCTCGAAGAGAGCCCGCCAAAGGCAACGTCAACGCCTTACGAAACAATTCGCAAAGGCAATGGAATCTGTGGACAGGATCCGCTACAACACGGATCTGAAGAATAGAAAAGGCAAGCAGCCTCAACAACAGATGAATGGTGGTTCCTCCAAGCCGCCAACAATGCAATGGGTCCGTGTCAAACAGAACCGTTCAACGCTGGAGGAACGCATTCGCAAGCGCCGTGCATTATCAGCGCAGGCACGGGCTCAAGCTGAGGAAACCCGTAGAAAGCTGCAAAAAGAGGTGGCCAAGAAACCGCCATCAACTCGCAAAGCTTGGAGGCTAAAGTCTGAATCGGTGGTTCAGACCAAGGAGTAGCAATTGCAGCCGTCGAAGCAGGTTCAACATCCGGCGAACCAAACGAAGTCGCCAACAATTCCCATGGCTACTCCGGGAAGTCACGCAGAATCGTCCCGAAGAAAGAAGTCGGTTTTGGAGCGCCTCGGTCCATTTCCCAAGGAACGAGGCAAAGCTCCAATTCAGGAACGTTTGGGACCGATGAAGAAGCCCCGAACGACTCAACATGCTGGGGGTCGCTATCGCTTTCAGCATGACAAGAAGTTCAAAGCAGCTGCGCACGCCAACTTGCACATTGAAGTTCAGGAGCCCGCTGAGAACTCACGCTCGCAAAGGCGCGTTTCAAGGCGCGTGACTCTCGAAAGCCCGAAGAAGGAGATTCATCCTCAGAAGGAAACGTTGTCGTCTGATGACGATGACGTTATACCTGAGAAATCGTGCCAACACACGATAGGTTACTCCGATCAAATTGACAAGTTGTACTATCGTGCTGGGGGTACGAGCAGAGCCAGAAAGAGAAGTCCTCGTAGGCTCGAAACTCAATGCCCCTGTTCTAAACTCATTCGGGCGGTATTGTCTGAGTGTAATTGCATCAAGACGGTCCCCGAAAGAGTTTCGGTTTTTGAGAGGCTCAGTACCAAAACGCCAAAGCCAAGGCCTAGGCGTTTCCAGCGAAGGAGAACGGTGGTTGAAGACGGAGAATTTCCGAGGGTCACCGCTAACATGACCAGCAAAGGGACATTGGCACGGGATGATCTCGAGTCGATTCTGAAAGCATCCCGACGGCTAACCCGTTTGCAGTCCGGAGCCATCGCACGACGAACGTATGGTAGGGTTCGGACAAGAACATCTTCAGAAGATGAAGAATCGGATGCCTGCTCTGCGGTCGCATCAGATAATACAGTATCCAGTGAAGGGGAACCCCGCGAGTCGTTGATGATAAGCGCGGAACAAGTGGCCAAGATGCTCGAAGAGGCCATGGCTAAACAGCAAGAGAGCTTCAAACTCGAGATGCAGATGACCATGCAGACCATGAGAGAGATGCATGATCAACAAATCCAGGCATTGAGGAACCAACAAGGTGAACCAAGTCGTCGTAATCAGAACAATCTGGAAGATGAGGACACAGGTGCAAATGAAACTCATAACGCCAATAACCCTCCCATCAATGCAGGGGGTGGTAACGAGGATGCCAACGAAGATACAAGTGAAAACTTGAAGATCAAAAACCTCGAGAGCAAAATCAATACATTGATTTCCGCTCAAGAGATAAAGAAGACGGGCATTCCTTGTCCATACCCAAGAGAGTGGGAATTAATCCCCTATCCGGCAAAGTTTAGTCTAATCAACTTCACGCCGTTCGATGGGAAGGGTTCCCCCACTCAGCATTTAATTTATTTTAAATCGCACCTGGGTGTCATCTCTGGTAATGAGCCTCTGATGGTGCGGTCACTCGTTGGCACTCTTCGCGGAGCCGCCTTCGATTGGTATCGTCGCCTCAAGCCAGGAAGCGTAAATAGTTGGGACGACATGAAGACCAAATTCCTCGCCAATTTCTTCGATGATGACACGGAGATATCCATCGGGATGTTGCTCGACGAGAGACAAAAGGACGGGGAATTGGTCGATACCTTCGTCAAGAGGTTCCGGAACAAAGCGTTGAATTGCCGGGATCCGATCACTGAGGAGTTTATTCTCCAGACCTGCCACAACAATCTTTCGTTGGATGTGTTGGAAGCAATGGGGACAGCACCGTCCAAAACGTGGAAGGATCTAAAGGTCCGAGGGGAGCAAGCTGAGCGATTCCTCCGAAGGATGAAAGCCGAGAGGAGTCAATCGACGACTAATCCTTCGAACTCGAATTTCGCCTCCCGTGGTAAGGGCAAGACACCTGCAGCAACTATCGATGCTAATCAAATGTCGCAACAGCAGCCCCGGAGACAACAAAAGAACTCGGGTCCGAAACTCCAAAGAGAGTATTCTTTCAAGGACGAAGACGTTCCAGCCATCTTCGAATCCCTCCTTGCAAATAACAAGATCAAGCTGCCACTGATCACGAATCAGGAGGAAGCCGAAAGTACTGCGGATCTGAAGTACTGCGCGTACCATAGGAGGATCCTTCATCCCACTAAGGATTGCTTTACTCTCAAGAATAGCATCCAGACCTTGGTGGAAGCCGGCGTCATAACGCTAGGGTAAGCCAATTGAGAACGGCAAAACTCCAACCAGTATAAGAGTATAACTGCTTCCTGAAACTCCGACCGGTATAAGAGTATAAACTGCTTCCTGAAACTCCAAAGAGTATACGAGTATAAACTGTTTCTCAAAACTCCGAAGAGTATATGAGTATAAACTGCTTCTCAATCCTCCAACCGGTGTAAGAGGTTAAACTGCTCCCTGATACTCCAATAGGTATAAGAGTCTAAACTATTTTCTTTCTTCCATGGGAAGTTCCTGAAGAGTGTCACGCGTGGTGTTCTTAAGGATAACCCGATCGTGCATCTAATTCAATGATACACCCAGTTTTGTAAAGAAAGCTGGGGGTGGATAATTCAGGTAACGGGAAGTTCCCGGAAGAATGTTAAATGTAATATTCTTAGGGATAACCCGGTTATTATGAATAAAGTGATAAGCACTAAACTCCTAATGCTTAGAATTTTGATCTATCAATCATTGACGAATTGTCAAAACCTTTTTTTTTTGTTAAGTCTTTATCACTTAACATCAAGAACCCTCTTTGAGTGATTTGTACGAATCAACATTCCTACAGGGATTTGTACTCTTACTCTCCTTTTTCACTTGGTCAAACCTTCCTACAGTTAGGGCCAAAATCAAAATCCCCTCTCGATTCCTTCAATGAACGAGAGGTCCACTTTCAAATTGAGCGATCAAACCTTCCTACAGTTAGGATCGTCTAAAACCTCCCACTTGGTCAAACCTTCCTACAGTTAGGACCACAAAACCAAAATCCCCTCTCGATTCCTTCAATGAACGAGAGGCCCACAAATCAAGCGATCAAACCTTCTTACAGTTAGGATCGTTTTAAACTTTCCACTCGATCAAACCTTCCTACAGTTAGGATCGTTTCAAATCTTCCGCTTGGTCAAACCTTCCTACAGTTAGGACCAAAACTAAAATCCCCTCTCGATTCCTTCAATGAACGAGAGGCCCACAAATCGAGCGATCAAACCTTCTTATAGTTAGGATCGTTTTAAACCCCCCACTTGGTCAAACCTTCCTACAGTTAGGACCACAACCAAAATCCCCTCTCGATTCCTCCAATGAACGAGAGGTCCATTTTCAAATCGAGTGATCAAACCTTCTTACAGTTAGGGTCATCTCAAACTCTCGCTTGGTCAAACCTTCCTACAGTTAGGACCAAAATCACGATTCACTCTCGGTAAATGAGAAATTCTTCCTTAGTTCGGTAATCAAACCTTCCGACAGTTAGGGTTATCCGAATCTTTTCGATTCTCAGAGTGGAGATCCCACTTTTAGTTTCACCTTTCCGGATTCTGGGGGTGGAGATCCCACCTCGAGTTTCCTTTCCTTCTTTGTTTGGGGAATAGAATATAAAATTCTTCCTTCCCACACCAATCATTTTCTAAGAATTTCGGATTCATTCTAGGAAGTTTATCCCGAATCCTAAGCAGGGATAAGTCTGCGCCTAACACGCGCTGCCGGTTTAGTCTTTCTCCGTAGAAAAAGACACCAGTGTTCGATTCTGGGGTATTTTATCCTAAAACCTAAGTAAGGATAAGCCTGCGCCTAACACGCGCCGCCGGTTAGTTCTTAACCGTTAAAAAGAACACTCGCCCACATATTCATCATTGTGGCTAGTTGTTATTAATAACACCAAAATCCATGCCTTACATGCATGGGGAATTTTATCCTGAATCCTAAGAAAGGATATGCCGATGCCTAACACGCGTCGCCGGTTTGGTCTTTATCCGTAGAAAAAGCTACCAGAGCCTGACTCTGGGGACCTTTATCCCGAAACCTAAGTAGGGATAAGTCAACGTCTAATACACATTGCTGGGTAGCCTATTCCCATAACAATGGCGAAGTCTACATATTCGAAGGTGTAGCACAAAGTCTAAGGGAGTTCATTCCTTTAGCACAACGTCACATGCGGAACGGATTAAAATAATCCGCATGTAAGCCCGACACAAACGGTAGTCGGTAAGAGCACATCAAATCCGTTAAAGGCTGAGGATTTGCCAAAAATCCTGAGTCAACGTCTCATACACGTTGCTGTTTAGTCTTTTCACAGGAGAAAGACGAAGTCTACGTATTCAATGTCGTAGCACTAAAAGAGTTAACTCTTTTAGCTTAACGTCACGTGCGGAACGGATTTAGACAATCCGCATGCTAGCCCGACTCAAACGGTGGTCGGTAAAGGCTAATCAAATCCATTGGAGGCTGGGGGTTGGCCAAAAATCCTAAAGTCAACACCTCACACGTGTCGCCGGGTAGCCTATTCCCGTAACAATGGCGAAGTCTATGTATTCGACATCATAGCATAAAGTCTCAGAGAATTCAATCTCTGAGCGCAACGTCACATGCGGAACGGACTTGAACAATCCGCGTGCTAGCCCGACTCAAACGGTAGTCGGTAAAGGCTAATCAAACCCGTTGATGGCTGAGAATTTGCCAAAAATTCTATAAGTACGAGTCATTGACGCATCAATTCTATGGATTGGTCTCGTGACTCGAGTATCCGCCACGCTCCAATACCTTAAGAGCTTAAACTGTGTATACTCCAGCAGACGTACGAGTATAAACTATGTCAAACGCCGAACAGCGCATCACAATAAAGCCTGGACACCGGACAAAGCGTCGCAATGAAGCCTGGACGCCAAACAACGCATCAAACGCCGGACAACGCATTGTAAATAAAGATTCAACGCCGATGACCGATGGTTAGTTCTGTGTTGAAACAGCAAGCTCGAGCTAAAAAGTCAAGAAATCAAAAATCGACTTCAAAGTTTAAAATTCCGACAAACGGTCAGACAATAAATGCAGCACCGGAACCCTTACAGATATTCGACAAAGCACCGAATAACCTAGAGGACTGAAGGAATCAAGAACGGAAGCCACTACAACTATCCCGTCGTTACCAATTGAATGATGGGATAATCGCATCCAAAGTATTCCAGACTCTTCTATAAAAGAACGAGGCTGAAATACTTTGGAGGGGGCTGTAGGCGTATAAAACTGCCTATAGGTCCCTTAACACAGCTCGACGACGCCGATTCAACAAACGGACCATCGGGCGACGTATCCAAACAAAACTGTTAGCCCATAACGCCGAAGCCAAGCGATATGCGACGAAGCGAAGTAACGAGGCTAACGAACCGCACTCAAACAACGGAATGCATCCATTCGCATGTGGAATCAAGCCAACGGTTCGAGGAGTCAACGAGTCATCCAAACAAGAGCGAACTCGGATGAATCATGATCGAATCAAGATCGGTTTCAGACTCGAACTCAGAGGTGGATTTACTGCCAAATAAAGAGCCGGACTATCATATCAAGATCCGGATAAATCCGACACAAAGAGGCAAAACGACGAAATGACGGACAACAACCAAACACCCGGAGGAGGCTCGGCTTTGACCGAGCCACCTCAAGGTGGCTCGGCCCAAACCGAGCCACCCTAAGGTGGCTCGGTGGCTCGGCCAAAGCTGAGCCACCCTGGGGTGGCCGGCAACCCCCCCTCCTTTGTGTGTTGGCCACACGTGCACGCGGGCACAGTGACGCTTGGCTATAAATAGGAGAGGGGGTTGTTCATTTTGAAAGGTTGGAAAAATTAGAGTCGAAGCTCTGCCAGATTCAGATCTCAAAACTTAAAAAGATTGGAGCTTTAAGACTTTGAAGACTTGCCCATCCAGATCCGGTACTCGGCGATCGTCAACGCCAAATAAGTCAAGAGTTCGAGAGGAACCGGATCTCAGATCTACGTCGTTATACTCCGGATCAAAACTTGGTCTTTGATCCCGAGATTTGAGCGATTGTTTCCTTGGTGAAACAATCCCTCCGGCTATTATTTCCTTGGTAAAATAATACCCGTTATACTGCGTAGATCCGACCGGATCTAGATCTAGCGGTGGTCCACGGATAAACCCCGGCGCAGGCAAACAACCCTCGCAAGCGAGCGACCGTAAAACAGGAACTCGTGAATTGTTCGACAAACAAGAGAAAAAGTTGTAATCTTTCTTTTCTTTTATTTTTTGATTTTCATTGTAAACGGATCTTATAAAAAGACCGGATCTTTGTAACCGAAAAACAGTTATTGAGAGTGCAATGAAATCAATGAAGAAAGACACGATTTTTCCCGCGAACACTCGGGTCGGTCGAGTGACCTTATGGATCAATCGACCTATTTGACCCTGAGGATTGTATGATTTTCCTCGGGACGGTCGACCGATATACCATCAGTCGACCGATCGAGACTTTGTTGTTTGTACATGTTTGTGCGCGTTTGCGCTCGGTCAACTGATGGGCAATCAGTCGACTAACACAATCAGTCGACTGATCTAGTATCAGTCAACTGATTCCCAAAATCGGTCGACTGATCTGTTATTTTTGCTTATGATGATTTTCCACTCATGTTTTGGCCATGAATGTGTAGAACGAGTCACCCATCGATACATGTGCGTGACTGTAGGCGTATAAAATTGCCTATAGGTCCCTTATCACAGCTCGACGATGCCAATTCAACAAACGGATTATCGGGCGACGTATCCAAACAAAGCTGTTAGCCCACAACGCCAAAGCCAAGCGATATGCGACGAAGCGGACTAACAAGGCTAACGAACCGCACGCGAGCAACGGAATGAATCCATTCGCATGCGGAATCAAACCAACGGTTCGAGGAGTCAACGAGTCATCTAAACAAGAGCGAACTCGGATGAACCACGATCGGTTTCAGACTCGAACTCAGAAATGGGTTTACTGCCAAATCGGGAATCAAGTCAACAAATCGATTCTGGACCAAGTCAACCACAAACCTGAATCACGTCCGAACAACACAGAACCACAAACGACGGAAAAACCCACCTAAGGGGGCTCGGCCAAAGCCGAGCCACCCATAGGTGGCTCGGCCAAGGCCGAGCCACCCATGGGTGGCTCGGCCAAGAGCCGAGCCACCTATAGGTGGCTTGGCCAAGAGCCGAGCCACCCATAGGTGGCCCGGCCCAGTTCTGTGCCCGGGGCACAGTTTCGAGTGCCTATAAATAGGCCAAAGGGTTCTTCATTTTCGGGGGGTTGGGAAAAGAGGAGTCGAAGCTCTGCCGGATTCAGATCTAAAAAAACTTAAAAAGATTAGAGCTTTGGAACTTCAAGGGCTTGTCCATCCAGATCCGGTACTCGGCGATCGTCAACGCCAAATAAGGCAAGAGTTCGAGAGGAATCGGATCCCGGATCTCAGATCTACGTAGGTACACTCCGGATCTAAGCTTGGTTCTTAGATCCCGAGATTCGAGCGGTTGTTTCCTTGGTGAAACAATCCCTCCCGGCTATTATCTCCTTGGTGGGATAATACCCGTAATACTACGTAGATCCGATCGGATCTAGATCTCGCGGTGGTCCACGGCAAACAACCCCGGCGTAGGCAAACAACCCACAAAGTGAGTGACCGCAAAACAGGAGCTCGTGATTTGTTCGACAAACAAGGAAATAAAGTTGTAATCTTTTTTTGTTTTCTTTGATTTCTTGTAACCGGATCTTATAAAAAGACCGGATCTTTGTAACACAAAAAGTTGTTATTTTAAGATGACAATGGAATCAACAATGAAAGAAGCAACGAATTTTCCCGCGAACAATCTGGCGACCACAGTGGGAGCCACCGATCTCGCTGCCGAGATCGGAGCGTCGCAGCCGTGGATCTTGATCCCGATCGTGGAGGAGGTCGAGTACGAGTTCGACCAACAGAAGTTCGAGGAGTACGTGTCCTCATCCGGATCAACCTCCCCCCGCAAGTCTAAGAAGTTCTCCTCCAGGAGAAAGGCTCGTTGGTACGAAGAAGTTGAAGCTACCAACGAAGATCTCGCCCCGTTTGATGCCAAAGCTGCGTCGGGTGATATCTCTCCAATTTCCAACCAGGTCAGATCTGCTCTGGCCAAACCTTCTGTTGCCGAGGGCATGGTGACTCTCTCGAAGAGAGCCCGCCAAAGGCAACGTCAACGCCTCGCGAAACAATTCGCAAAGGCGATGGAGTCTGTTGACGGAGTCCGCTACAAGGCGGAGCTGAAAAACAGAAGAGGCAAACAGCCTCAACAACAGATGAACGGCGGCTCTTCCAAGCCACTAACAATGGAATGGGTCTGTGTCAAACGGAACCGTTCAACGCTGGAGGAGCGCATTCGCAAGCGCCGCGCGATGTCAGCACAGGCACGAGCTCAAGCTGAAGAAGCCCGTAGAAGGTTGTAGAAGGAGGTGGCTAAGAAGCCTCCATCAACCAGCAAAGTTTGGAAGCCGAAGTCTGAAACCGCAACTCAGGCTAAGGAACAATCAATACAGTCTTCAAAACGAGTTCAACCTCCCGAACCATCCCGGGGAAGGAGGTCCATCTTGGAGCGCCTCGGTCCAATTCCCGATAAGCGCATCAAAGTTCATGAACGCTTGGGCCCGATGAAAAAGCCCCGAACGAATCAACATGCTGGGGGTCGCCACAACCCTCAACATGACAAGGAGTTTACGGCACCCAAGCGCACTACCTTGCGCATTGAAGTTCGAGAGCCCGCTGAAGATTCACGCCAACAAAGGCGTGTGTCGAGGCGAGTGACTCTCGAAAGCCCAAAGAAGGCGATTCATCCTCAGAAGGAAACGGTGTCATCCGATGATGATAACGTTATACCTGGGAAATCGTGCCAACACGCGATAGGTTGCTCCGACTTTCAAACGGACGAGTTGTACTATCGTGCTGGGGGTACGAATAAAACCAGAAAAAGGAGTCCTCAAAGGCTAGAGACTCAACGCCCCTGTGCCAAGCTCATTCGGGCGGTATTGTCTGAATGCAACTGCATCAAAGCAGTCCCCGAGAGAGTCTCAGTGTTCGAAAGGCTCAGTACTGAAACGCCAAAGCTAAGGCCTAAGCGTTTTCGACGAAGGAGAACGATGGTTGAAGATGGAGAATTTCCAAGGATCACCGCTAATATGACCAACAAGGGGACATTGGCACGGGATGATCTCGAGTCAATTCTGGAAGCATCTCGGCGTCTAACCCGTTTGCAGTCTGGAGCCATCTCGCGAAGGACGTATGGTAGGGTTCGGACAAGACCACCTTTAGAAGATGAAGAATCGGATGCCTGCTCTACGGTTGCGTCTGACAACACCGTATCCAGCGAAGGAGAACCCCGCGAATCATTTATGATAAGCGCGGAACAAGTGGCCAAGATGCTCGAAGAAGCCATGGCCAAACAATAGGAGAGCTTCAGGCTCGAGATGCAGATGGCCATGCAGACTATGAAAGAGATGCATGAGCAACAAATCCAGGCATTGAGGAACCAACAAGGTGAACCAAGTCGTCATAACCAGAACAATCTGGAAGATGAGGACACAGGTGCAAATGAAACTCATAATGCCAATAACCCTCCCATCAACGTAGGGGGTGGTAATGAGGATGCCAACGAAGATACAAGTGAAAACTTGAAGATCAAAAGCCTCGAGAGCAAAATCAATACATTGATGTCCGCTCAAGAGGTGAAGAAAACGGGCATTCCTTGTCCATACCCAAGAGAGTGGGAATCAATCCCCTATCCGGTGAAGTTTAGTTTAATCAACTTCATGTCGTTCGATGGGAAGGGTTCCCCCACTCAGCATTTGATTTACTTCAAATCGCACCTGGGTGTTATCTCCGGCAATGAGCCTCTGATGGTACGGTCATCCGTTAGCACTCTTCGCGGAGCCGCCTTCGATTGGTATCGCCGCCTCAAGCCAGGAAGCGTGCATAGCTGGGACGACATGGAGACAAAATTCCTCGCTAACTTCTTCGATGACGACACCGAGATATCCATCAGAACGTTGCTCGACGAGAAACAAAAGGACGGGGAACCAGTCGAAACCTTCGTCAAGAGGTTCCGGAACAAAGCGTTGAATTGCCGGGATCCAATCACTGAAGAGTTCATCCTCCAGACTTGCCACAACAACCTCGCATTGGACGTGTTGGAAGCAATAGGGACAGCACCGTCCAATACTTGGAAAGACTTGAAGGTGCGTGGTGAACAAGCCGAACGCTTCCTCCGAAGGAAGAAGGCCGAGAGGCGTCAATCGACGACGAATCCTCCAAACTCGAACTTCGCCTCCCGTGGTAAGGGCAAGACACCCGCAACGACTATTCATGCTAATCAAACATCGCAACAGCAGTCCCGGAGGCAGCAAAAGACTTCCGATCAGAGGCCTCAAAAAGAGTACTCTTTCAAGGACGAAGATGTTCCAGCCATCTTCAAATCTCTCCTTGACAATAACAAGATCAAGCTCCCACCGATCACGAATCAGGAGGAAGCTGACGATATTGCGGATCCGAAGTACTGCGCATACCATAGGAGGATCCTTCACCCAACCAAGGCGTGCTTTACACTCAAGAATAGCATCCAAACCTTGGTTGAAGCCGGCGTCATAACGCTAGAGTGAGCCAGTTAAAAACGGCAAAACTCCGACCGGTATAAGAGTATAAACTGCTTCCTGACACTCCAAAGAGTATACGAGTATAAACTGTTTCTCAACACTCCAAAGAGTACACGAGTATAAACTGTTTCTCAATCCTCCGACCGGTATAAGAGGTTAAACTGCTCCCTGATACTCCAATAGGTATAAGAGTCTAAACTATTTCCTTTCTTCCACGGGAAGTTCCTGAAGAGTGCCACGCTTGGTATTCTTAAGGATAACCCGATCGTGCAGCTGATACAATGATACACCCATGTAACGGGAAGTTCCCGGAAGAATGTTAAATGTGATATTCTTAGGGATAACCCGGTCATGATGAATAAAGTGGTAAACACTAAACTCCTAATTTCCGAACACTCTTTTGCTGAGATGAAATCCGATCACTTCATTGGATCAATTTTCCCTCACAAAATTCTCGTTGGTGTTTGACGATTCATAGTCTCCACCCATAAATTGAGCGATCAAACCTTCTTACAGTTAGGATCGTCTCAAACCCCCCACTTGGTCAAACCTTCCTACAGTTAGGGCCAAAACCAAAATCCCCTCTCGATTCCTTCAATGAACGAGAGGTCTACTTTCAAATTGAGCGATCAAACCTTCTTACAGTTAGGATCGTCTTAAACCCCCCACTTGGTCAAACCTTCCTACAGTTAGGGCCAAAACCAAAATCCCCTCTCGATTCCTTCAATGAACGAGAGGCCCACAAATCGAGCGATCAAACCTACTTACAGTTAGGATCGTTTTAAACCCCTCATTCGGTCAAACCTTCCTACAGTTAGGACCACATTCAAAATCCCCTCTCGATTCCTCCAATGAACGAGAGGTCCACTTTCAAATCGAGTGATCAAACCTTCCTACAGTTAGGGTCATCTCAAACTCTCGCTTGGTCAAACCTTCCTACAGTTAGGACCAGAACCACAATTCACTCTCGATAAACGAGAAATTCATCTTTACCTCGGTAATCAAACCTTCCGACAGTTAGGGTTACCCAAATCTCTTCGATTCTCGGAGTGGAGATCCCACTCTCAGTTTCACCTTTCCGGATTCTGGGGGTGGAGATCCCACCTCGAGTCTCCTTTCCAACTGGGAATAGAATATAAAATTCTTCCTTCCAAACACCAATCCTTTTCCAAGAATTTAAGATTCATCCTAAGAAGTTTATCCTGAATCCTAAGCAGGGATAAGTCTGCGCCTAACACGCGCTACCGGTTTAGTCTTTTTCCGAAGAAAAAGACACCAGAGTTCAATTCTGGGGTATTTTATCCTGAATCCTAAGAAAGGATATGCCGACGCCTAACACGCGCCGCCGGTTAGTTCTTAACCGTTAAAAAGAACACTCGCCCACATATTCAACATTGTGGCAGGGTGTTATTAATAACACCAAAATCCATGCCTTACACGCATGGGGAATTTTATCCTGAATCCTAAGAAAGGATAAGTCGACGCCTAACACGCGTCGTCGGTTTAGTCTTTTTCCGATTGAAAAAGATACCAGAGTTCGATTCTGGGGACCTTTATCCCGAAGCCTAAGTAGGGATAAGCCAACGTCTAATACACGTTGCTGGGTAGCCTATTCCTATAATAATGGCAAAGTCTACATATTCGAAGTTGTAGCACAAAGTCTAAGGGAGTTCATTCCTTTAGCACAACGTCACATGCGGAACGGACTAAAACAATACGCATGTAAGCCCGACTCAAACGATAGTCGGTAAGAGCATCTCAAATCCGTTGAAGGCTGGGGGTTAGCCAAAAACCCTAAAGTCAATGCCTAACACGCGTCGCCGAGTAACCTATTCCCGTAACAAATGGTAAAGTCTATGTATTCAACATCATAGCACAAAGTCTAAAGGAGTTCATTCCTTTAGCACAACGTCACATGCGGAACGGATTTAAACAATCCGCATGCTAGCCCGACTCAAACGGTAGTCGGTAAAGGCTTATCAAATCCGTTGATGGCTGAGAATTTGCCAAAAATTCTATAAGTACGAGTCATTGACGCATCAATTCTATGGATTGGTCTCGTGACTCAAGTATCTGCCACGCTCCAATACCTTAAGAGCTTAAACTGTGTATACTCCAGAAGACGTACGAGTATAAACTGTATCGGACATCGAACAATACGTCGCAATGAAGCCTGGACGCCGGACAACGCGTCGCAATGAAGGTTAAACACCAGACAACGCGTCACAAAGAAGTTCAAACGCCGGACAACGCGTTGTAAATGAAGATTCAACGCCGTCAATCGATGATCAGTTCTATGTTGAATCAATCAACTCGAGCTAAAAAGACAAGAAATCAAGAATCGACTTCAAGTTCAAAATTCCGACAACGGTCAGATAATAAATGCAGCACCGGAATCCTTATAGACGTTCGACAAAGCACCGAATAGCTTGAAGGAATTGAAGGAATCAAGAACAGAAGCCATTCCAAAGTCCCGTTACACCGACTGAAGGTTGGGACAATCACATCCAAAGTATTCTAGACTCTTCTATAAAAGAACGAGGCTGAAATACTTTGGAGGGGGTATCTGTAGGCGTATAAAATTGCCTATAGGTCCCTTATCACAGCTCGACGACGCCAATTCAACAAACGGATCATCGGGCGACGTATCCAAACAAAGCTGTTAGCCCACAACGCTGAAGCCAAGCGATATGCGACGAAGCGGACTAACGAGGCTAACGAACCGCACGCGAGCAACGGAATGAATCCATTCGCATGCGGAATCAAACCAACGGTTCGAGGAGTCAACAAGTCATCTAAACAAGAGCGAACTCGGATGAACCACGATCAAATCAAGATCGGTTTCAGACTCGAACTCAGAAATGGGTTTACTGCCAAATCGGGAATCAAGTCAACAAATCGATTCCGGACCAAGTCAACCACAAACCCGAATCACGTCCGAACAACACAGAACCACAAACGACGGAAAAACCCACCTAAGGGGGCTCGGCTAAGGCCGAGCCACCCATGGGTGGCTCGGCCAAGAGCCGAGCCACCCATAGATGGCTCGGCCAAGAGCCGAGCCACCCATAGGTGGCCTGGCCCAGTTCTGTGCCCGGGGCACAGTTTCGAGTGCCTATAAATAGGCCAAGGGGTTCTTCATTTTTGGGGGGTTGGAAAAAGAGGAGTCGAAGCTCTGCCGGATTCAGATCTAAAAAAACTTAAAAAGATTACAGCTTTGGAACTTCAAGGGCTTGTCCATCCAGATCCGGTGCTCGACGATCGTCAACGCCAAATAAGGCAAGAGTTCGAGAGGAATCGGATCCCGGATCTCAGATCTACGTAGGTACACTCCGGATCTAAGCTTGGTTCTTAGATCCCGAGATTCGAGCGGTTGTTTCCTTGGTGAAACAATCCCTCCCGGCTATTATCTCCTTGGTGGGATAATACCCGTAATACTACGTAGATCCGACCGGATCTAGATCTCGTGGTGGTCCACGGCAAACAACCCCGGCGCAGGCAAACAACCCACAAAGCGAGTGACCACAAAACAGGAGCTCGTGATTTGTTCGACAAACAAGGAAATAAAGTTGTAATCTTTTTTTGTTTTCTTTGATTTCTTGTAACCGGATCTTATAAAAAGACCGGATCTTATAAAAAGACCGGATCTTTGTAACTCAAAAAGTTGTTATTTTAAGATGACAATGGAATCAACAATGAAAGAAGCAACGAATTTTCCCGCGAACAGTGACCATGAGAGTGCACTGTTCGCGTCGAAAGTTGGTTTCTTCATTGCGGGACTCATTACAACTTTAGTCGTTACAATAAGTTCAAAAAAAAGAAAGATTTTTTATAAGTCTTTTTACACAATGAAAATAAAAAGATTACAACTTTCTTGAAAACACACGCAAAAAGATCGTTTATCGGTCTTCTGCTTACGCGGGATCTTTGCCGGTACATGGGTTTATCTATGGACAACCAAATGATCAGATCCGATTGATTTCATTTCATTACCTCGCGAAGGAGACAAGAAATTAAGTGATTATCTCAGTAATTATGAGATAAACACTCTTCTCGAGATCACAGCAACGGTGCAATCTTAAGGGAAGCGGATGAATGGGGCTAAAAGAACTGCAGATCTATTGAACTCTCCTCCTTTATGTCGAAGAACTAGCCAATAACTTGCTTCCTCCTTGCTGAAATTCGTGCTCCTCCACTCTCCAATTTGATAGGGCTACACCATTTGCTCAAAATTCATGATCTTTGTGAATGAAGCCCTAGGGCTATATTTATAGGCTTCAGAAGCTCTATTTTTGGATAAGAACGAACGATTTGATCTTATCATCAGTTATAACGACTTAACCATGTTCAAAGATAACCTCAAATCAATTGGAGAGGCTCTGGACTGAAGGGATCTCGAAATTTTATCAAAAAATAGGTTTTCGGGAGGCTATACAAGCAAAAATAGGTTTTTTGGGCGTGAGACACTAGTGGTGTCTTGGCCATTGGCCGAGACACTGTTTGGCGTGTTTTGACTGTTTTACCTCTAATTCTCCTATCCGATCTCGGAATGATGAGATTCAAAATGCGCTGGAAATCCAGAGAAGAGGCCTGTAACTTTCCATGGATGAACCACTCATGGAGTGAGCAAGACATGAGTGACACTCTGTCTTTTGTGCGTGAAACTAGCTCCCGATCGAGTCGTTTCTTCGTTATTTCGCCGTCCCGTTGATTCACATGCTATGTCAACTCGCTTCATACACTCATTTGCTTTCGTATGATATCAGATAATCCTCCTCGACTTGGATGATGATGTTTGTCACCTTCTCTCTATCTCGAGCTACGTGCGGAAACTTAAAGGTAATTTTTGATGCCTACAGATACCCCCTTCAAAGTGTTTCAGTCTCGATCTTTTATAGAAGAGCCTAAAATACTTTAGATGTGTTGCACCCTGCCTTCAATTCAATTACTTCTTTAGCTTTTAGTCTATTCAGTATTTTGTTGAATAGCTAAAATTCTTCTGGTGCTACGTTTATCGTTTGACCATTGTCAAAATCTTAAACTGAAGGTGGTGTGTTGACTTCAGAATTAGCTCATGTCGTTGAATCAATATTAAGCTAATCATCTTTGTCGGGGATTCATATCTGAATCATGATTGGATTCTCGAGAGTAATTTTGACCCAAAAATTTCACCCTGAGCCTTATTTCGGTGAAAATTACTGACGTGTTGACCGACGTTGACTTTCATTTACAACGTATTGACCTACGTTGATTTTTATTTACAACACGTTGACCGGCATTGACTAGCGTTGATCGGTGTTGTAACATGTTGACCGGTGTTGACTCTCATCATTACGCATTGACTGGCGTGGACACAGTTTATATTCATATGTTAAGTCTACACAGTTTAAGCTCGATCAGCATTATAACACATGACAGGCCTGTTCGCGGGAAAAATTATTTTCTCTGATTTCATTGTTTCCATTAGCAACTGTTTATCGGTTACAAATGGATTCGGTCTTTTATAAGATCCGGTTACAATAAAATCTAAGAAAAGAAGAAGATTACAACTTTCCTTTTTTTTTGAACAAATCGCAAGATCCTGTTTTGCGGTCTCTTGCTTGTGTGGGTTTTTTGTCTGTGCCGGGGTTAATCCGTGGACCACCGCGCGATCTTGATCTGGTCGAATCTACACGGTATGATGGGTGTTATCTCATGAAGAAAATAACAGCCGAGGGGATTATTTCACCAAGGAAATAATAGCCCTAAGTAATCGAAATCAACCAATCGAAATCGATACTCTTCTCGTGATCAAAAAACCAAGTTTTGATACGGAGGATAACCGTGTGGATCTCAGATTTAATCTCTCTCGAACTCCTGCCTTATTTAACATGGATGATCGCCAAGATTCAGATCTGAAAAGTTCGAGTCTTCAAAGCTCCAAAACTCCGAAGTTTAATTCTCAATCCAGCAGAGTTTCGCCTCAAAAGTTCAACAAGAATCCAACCCCTTAAACAATGAGCCTAGGGGTCTATTTATAGGCTCCTCAAACTAGATCTGGGCTCAGATCTGGGCCCAGATCTGTTGGCTCGGCCACCTAGGTGGCTCGGCCACCGAGCCACCACCCAAAAGGTGGCTCGGCCGGCCACCTAGGTGGCTCGACCACCAAGCCACCACTTGGTGGCTCGGCTTTGGCCGAGCCACTAAGTGGTGGCTCAGTTTTAACTGAGCCAGCAAGTGGTGGCTCGGCCACCAAGCCACCTAGAGGTGGCTCGCCGAGCCACCCAAAAGCGGCTCGGTTTCGGCCGAGCCCTCCAGGTGTTTGGTGTTTTGTCATTTTCCGGTTTTGCGCTTCATTTGAACTTGATTTGTTGATCTGGACTCTGATTTGGTAATAAATCCGCTTTGGTGTTCGAGTTCGAGTCCGGATCCGATCTTGATTGATGTGGTGGACTCTACGGTTGGATGACTCATTGATTCGTCGATCCGTTAGCTTAATTGGGCACGCGATTGGAAGTATTCCGCTGTTTGCGTGCGATTCGTTAACCTTGTCGCCTCGTTAATCCACTTCATCGCGTCTCACTTGGCTTCGGTGTTGTGGTCTAACGAACATGCTTGGATATATCGCCCGGTGGTTCGTTGGTTTGTTGAATCACCATGCCGAGCTGTGTTAAGGGACCTTTAGGCAGTTTTATACGCCTACAGATACCCCCTCCAAAGTATTTCAGCCTCGTTCTTTTATGGACGAGTCTGGAATACTTTGGATATGATTGTCCCAACCTTCAATCGGTATGACGAGATTTTGAAATGGCTTCTATTCTTGATTCCTTCAATCCTTCAGGCTATTCGGTGCTTTGTCGAATGTCTGCAAGGGTTCCGGTGCTGCATTTATTGTCTGACTGTTGTCGGAATTTTAAATTTGAAGTCAATTCCTGATTTTCTAATTTTTAGCTCGTGTTTGCTTTTTCAACATAGAACCGACCATCGATTATTGGCATTGAGTCTTCATCTGCAATGCGTTGTCCGGCGTTTGACACAGTTTATACTTGTACGTCTGCTGGAGTCTTGAGAAGCAGTTTATACTCTTATACTTTTCGGAGTGTTGTTGAGTTATCCTTAAGAATATTTTTAGAAAAATACTCTCCAGAAACTTCTCAACAAAAAATAGGGAATAGTTTATACTCGTATACCTTATTAGAGTACTTTTCTGGTTCGAATGAGCTGAACCAGCCTGATAATGACCCAAAAAAGGTAGTAATTAGGCTAAAAAAACCTTTTGACCCTTCCAAATATATGGGAGAGGGGTGAATAAATAAGGGACTGAACCATCGGTCGATTTGAAGTCGCTTCGATACTCGATTCAGCTCTAATTTGAATTTTGGTTCAAATCTGGTTCAAACTTGTTCAGAACTGGTTCAACCTGGTTCAAGACTGGTTCAACCTGGTTCAAGACTGGTTCAGGACTGGTTTAGCCTGGTTCAGACTAATTCATCCTGGTTTGGTCTGGTTCAGCCTGGATTAGCCTGGTTCAGCCTCCTTTGAACTGGTTCAATCTCATTTGAACTGATTTAGCCTAGTCTGGTCTGGTTCAGAACTGATCTGGTCTGGTTCAGTTCTGGTCTGGTCCGGTTCAAGGCTGGTTCACTCTATAAAAGAGTCCCCTTTTCCTCTCTTTAGGGCCGGCGCCCCCCTCTCCATCTTTTTAGAGTTTTCTCTTCCCTCGTGCATCCTTTCTCCTTCAAACCCTAAAATTCGTCTAAGATCTACCTTTCCTTTTGATTTTAGACTAAAAAATCCTTCAAAATCTCCATATATAAAGTTTCTCTCAGGCCCCTCGAGCACGTGGTTTGAGCCTCCTTCAAGATCTGATTTTTGTTGGATTCTCTAGCTTTTCCTCAGGTAAATCTTCCATAATTTTGGCATATTTCATGTTTAATTCAGTATATGAATTTGTGGGATTGTACATGAAGGTTAGGGTTGTGATTTGACGCCTCGAGCTCATATTTCAAGGGGTAGAATTTGGAGATCTAAGGGGTTTAATTGCAATAAAGAGGGGGTAAAATTTTAGGGTTACAGTTTGTCACCCTAACTAAAATTTTTTGTACCTGATCACCTGATTTATTTTGAAGATCACTATGTCGCATATCCCGAGAGGTCAATCCCCTACCGCGTCGGCTGATGGCGTGCTTCCCTCGTATACTGGTGAGCTCTTTTTTGGCATATTTCGAGATTTGTAGATTAATCCTTTATCCCTGTTTTTTTCTCCTTGGTGAGACAATTGGGAAGAGCCTTGATTCTCCTTGGTGAGGATTGACACTTTAAAAGATATGTTTTGCTTGGTCAAAACCATATCTCAAAGTAAATAAAGGGGGCGCTTTGATGCTGCATTGTGCCTTATAAGGCAGGGATATATTGTTGATATACCCTATCTTATGAATGCATAATGTGGCCAAATCGTCTCACCCTTTATAAGGCAGTGACTCTATCTTACCCATTCGTAAGATGAGTTCAACTTTCTTTTATAACTGAGATTAACAAACGCTTAATTGCTTGTTTTCAGTGAAATATCCCTCTGGAGCGTTCCCCTCTCATGCAGTGAACGGGCGTCGTGACGAGTATTATTCGACTTTCGATGATTTTTCACCTATTCCACTTACTCCTCAGTTTGCTTCGGGCACGTTGACAGAGGTTGCCCAAGTGGTGAAGGAAGGTGGACATCGAGTTCTTCGACAGTTGATCACTGATGCGCCTTTCGTGAAGGATACCAGCTCTGTTCAGCCTCTCAAGAAGACTGACTTTTTATTCGGTGACTTTGTTAAAGATCCTGATGCGGTATTTATTGATGCCGAGCAGTGGTTTCATAAAGATGATGTGGGTTTTCTATATTTGCCAAAGATTTCTCGTCACCGCTCATTGACTGAGCTCAGGTGTCAGGCTGTGACACGGGAGATGTCGTGGCGTTTGACGGAGGAGCATGAGAGCGTTCACTGTGGCTATATTACTCATCAGGCAGCTCCTGGTTCGAGCAGGATCATATCGTTGGATTGCGTCCTGGAGTGTTGGGGCTGGATGCACCGTCGCGTAACGAGTTTTTTGCTTCTGCTTCTACTTTGAAGAATCGTCTTGCCGACTTAGGACGGGAGATGCCTGCGTTGCGCCACAGATTCTATGGCTGGGTCCATTCTTTAGACAGGCTTTGGTGGGCTCGTATGACGAACTACGTCTTAAGCCGATGGAGCGAGGAGTTGCACGCTTGTGGTTTATATGCAGCTATTCGTTCCACTATGTATGGTTTACCCGTCAGCACTAAAATTTCTTCGCTTTGTACGAGCTCTATAACCCGGATTCGAACGCTTTCCTGACTGGGCATGGAGAGTTGGGCTTGGCTCTCCATGAGATGCACAAGATTTCTGGTTTGCCTATAGGCCAGATGTTATATTAGGAGTACTTTCCCTCCAACCATGAGTTGAGTCAGCTGAAGGACCGCATGCCCAACCGCTATGAGACTTTATGGGATCTCACATGTCACTACCATATTGCTTTGGCGCAGTCTGAGCCTTTAGCGAAGAGGACTAAGTCACAAGTGAGCCTGAAGCAGTTCGCGTGTTACTTGTTCAGAAATCTAGAGAGCAATTCTGGCGAGGCTATTTGTGAGCTGGCAATGCTTACTCCTTCAGAGGTTAATGGTCTGCTGAAGAAGATTGACGCTCACTCCTATACCATTAGCAGTCCCGAGAGTGGCTTTCCTGCAGGGACCAAGTTTAAATCATTCTTATGGCATACGACCACATCGATTCAGCCGATGACCCTTCTTGTCGGTTACCTCGCCATATGGTTAAAGAAATGCGTGGTCCCGTATCAGTCCAGTGACATTTTGCCATTGGAAGTGCTCTATCCAGTGGTTCAACTTGCCAACAAAAAGGAACTTTCACTTCTTCCGGTGATGGTAGCTAACATTCATCGAGGACTTTGACAGATTTCTAATGCTTTCACACAGAAAGAAGGTGTACCGTCGGCTCGGATTCCTCTTATTAAGGTGGAGCTTCCATATACTTATTTGATGGCTTGGTTCGTCCTTCATCGTTCTGATATGATGTCGGTACCTAACACTACAGACCGCTCTGTTCCCCTACTACAGTTGTTTGAGAATGGTAGGTGGGAGGGGCGAGGATTCCTTAAAGTCAGGAAGCAGCTATAGGTCCACAAGTGTTGGGTATTTTCCACTTGCTTCCCATAGTTCTTCAGTCGATATGGCGAGTGTTTGACTGATGAGGACAGGCCGAGGGAGAAACGAACTCATTTAGATATCGGCTGCTTTAATTGGCTAATGAACATTAGGCCGGGTTATCTGACCTTCCGGGTGAGGAATCAGTGTTTTATAGAGCCATATCTACCCTGCCGATTCGCTCGCCAGTTTGGCTATGATCAGCTTTATGTCGGGAATCCGCGTCAACAGCTTCGAACTCATGGCTGTTTGGTGGACGGTCTTCGGGCATGGCTGTGGACCGTGACGGGCTACACTGGTGCTAACTTCAGTCTCCCGAGTGCTGAGCGTCAGTTAAAGCTCACATTCTTAAGCTGCAGGTGGTTGTTAGCAGCTAACAAACCCGTCCCCGTCAGGCCGATTGCAGAGTTAGTGGCTGAGGAGGCTTCTCAGGTTGATTCTCGTGTGATTCGGGAAGATGCTCGGTCACAGAGGACGCGAGGCAAGACTCGTCGAATCGACGAAGAAGGAAAAAAGACCTTCAATTCTGTTGAAGAGGCCTTAGGCGGAGATCCTGAAGATTACGAGGAATATTTCGAGCGAGGTTAATCAACTATCTTTTCCCTCTGTCTTCCAGAGTTATTAATCTTGACAACTGTTTGATGTTTCAGGAACAGTGGCTGATAAGGAAGAAGAATTCCATCCTTTTACTCAGGCGAGACCTCCGATTGTTGTCCCAGCTGCTAGGCAGAAGAGACTAGCCCACAAGCCGCGTGCAGATCCACGAGCATCTGAGATGGATTTGGCTGGTGATGATCCTGCTAGCGACGGAGGTAACATCTACCCTATAGACCATCCTCTTGATTATTCGGAACTTCGGGTTCATGCTTTTCCATTTCTATATAGGAGAATGTGGGGAAGGCGAGATGAGTCTCGATCCTGCTCCTCATGATTTTGATGAGCCTGACTTATCACACCAGGTAGAAAAGCCTACCGAAGCTGCCGACGTTAGGGAGACTATCAATGTAGGACCCGATTCAGTGAATCCAGGTACATCTACCATTGACAATATACCCTTTAGATGGCAAACAAAGGAGTTGAACGATTTAGAATTCGTGCCTCCCTTAATTGTCTCTATGCTTCTTGCTCTTTTAGATAAATTGCAGGGGGCAAACGTGGACCTTGGGAGTAGAGATGTTAACACATCCGTAGGAGGTAACTCATTTCCGTTGGTCGTAGTCTCTTTGCTCTTCTTTAGCATTTATATTTTCTTGTGTCAGATTTTTCGACTGATGATTTTGACGAGGAAGGTTTGCTTGTGGACACTCCTATGCTCCACTTCATGTATGGTTCTCCTCAAATTGATGACCAATTGCCTGAAGATATGTTTCCTGAGTCTACACTCCCCAAGAATTCCGAGGATGGTCCTTTTGAAGGTACGTGCCTCTTCTCAGGTTAATTATAGGACTAGCCATTTTTTGACTAATGCAGCTATAATGTGATGAACCTGAGAATTCCGTTTTGTGTTTGACAGAAGCTTTTGTCGAGACTGATCCTGTTGAGCCGGCTGTGAGACCAACTACATCAGCTGATACATCGACAGCGGTTACACCTCCACTACCCCCAGTGACTCAAGGGGAAGAAGGTACGAATTAAGCAACTGACAAATGTTATTTATTTCCTCATCAAGGCTTTTTGACAGATTTCCCCCTTTATGTGTAGGGCTTTCTTCTCGGCTTCATGTCATTGTGAAGGAGTTGCTATCAGACAACGATCCTGAGAAGATCGTCATCTGTATAGAAGTCCGCTCCTTCTTCTCCTTCGTGAATACTATGATTGGCAAACTCTTCGATGGTGGACTTTTCCTTCACCAATTTAAGCCTTTCCTTGATCCCAGAATAAATTCAATAAGGGATGCGGGATATCCGAATCTGGCGAAGGCTATAATTGATGACCTTGATTGCCTAGAGCACGAGCTTCAGACGTTACGTGAGCTTCGTGATGCAGGTGTCTCTTCATTCATTGCTGCCAAATTAGATACTCGCTTACAGACATGGCGGGATGCTCGAGCTTTTGCTGAGTTCGAGATTCAGGTGCAGCGGGATCGGGTAGATCGAGTTGAGGCCAACCTTGCTGTTAGATCATCTTCACTTGACGATCTTGACTTTTCTATTGCCTCTTGTGAGACCAAGATAGAACAGTTCAGAAGAGGACTTCGTGAAGAAGAGAAGACTTTGAGTATCCTTCAAATGACGAAGGTACAGGATCAGCAAGCCCACATTGCCTTATCTGAGGAGTTGAAATCTTTGAAGCAGAAGCTGGTCGAGACGGAGGAGGTTGCTATGAAGACTTTAGCCACCACCGAAGAGTCTATCAGAGCTGAATTGCAGGATGAGCTTAGGCAAGCTTATGATGAGAAGTTGTCTAAGTTTAGTCAGCAGATTTTTAGCCATGGGCTTGATGTATGATTTCATTTGCTGAATATTTTGACTTTTGATCCTCTTAGTAGAAATGATTTTATCTTTATCTTTATTATGATTTCTCACTCTATTTGGAATGATTGACCATAATACTCACAGGATTTTTGGCAAACCCTCAGCCTTCAACGGGTTTGATAAGCCTTTACCGACTACCGTTTTAGTCAGACTAGCATGCAGATTGTCTAAATCTGTTCTGCATGTAACGTTGTGCTAAGAGAGTGAATTCTCTGAGACTTTGTGCTATGATGTCGAATACATAGGCTTTACCATTTGTTACGGGAATAGGCTACCCGGCAACGCATGTTAGGCGCTGACTTTAGGATTTTTGGCTAACCCCCAGCCTTCAACGGATTTGATTAGCCTTTACCGACGACCGTTTGAGTCGGGCTAGCATGCGGATTGTCTAAGTTCGTTCCGCATGTACCGTTGTGCTAAGAGAGTGAATTCTCTGAGACTCGTCGCTACGACTTCGAATACGTAGACTTCGCCATTTTTATGGGAATAGGCTACCCGGCAACGTGTATTAGACGGTGACTTATCCCTACTTAGGCTTCGGGATAAAGGTCCCCAGAATCAGGTTCTGGTGTCTTCTTGGACAGTAAAAGACTAACCTGGCGACGCGTGTTAGGCATCGGCATATCCTTTCTTAGGATTCAGGATGAAATTCCCCATGCGTGTAAGGCATGGATTTTGGTGTTATTAATAACAACCTGCCACAATGTTGAATATGTGGGCGGGTGTTCTTTTTAACGGTTAAGAACTAATCGACAGTGCGGGTTAGGCGCAGACTTATCCCTGCTTAGGTTTCAGGATAGGATACCCCAGAATCGAACTCTGGTGTCTTTTTCTACGGAGAAAGACTAAACCGACAGCACGTGTTAGGTGCAGACTTATCCCTGCTTAGGATTCGGGATAAACTTCCTAGGATGAATCCTAGATTGATAAATTCTTGGAAAAGGTTGGTGTGGGAAAGGAAGAATTTTATATTCTATTTCCCGGTCTTCTTTTAGGGTGAAGGCGAACCTGATTACAAGGAAGGAAGAATTTTATATTCTATGCCTTGATTCTGGAAAGGAAGAATTTTATATTCTATTTCCAGCGCAAAAGAAACTAGAAGTGGGATCTCCACTCCGAGAATCTGGAAGATCTAGATAAACTTACCTTTTATAGGATTGGTTATCTAGTCTGAAGATGAGTTTCTCGTTTATCGAAGTGAAATTTCAACTTCGGTTATAACCATGAGAAGGCTTAACCAAAGAGAAAAAGAAGGGAGTTCTTTCGTTTATCGAAAGGGGATTCTAAACTGAAAGTGGACCTCTTGTTCGTGGAAAGAATCAAGAGGGGAATTTGCTGGTGGTTTGGGCCAGAAAGACATTTTTGGTGGACTCACTGCCAATTGAAATTAATCAGTAAGGGATTTTGGTGGTGAAAATGATTTTGGGTTATCCTCTAGAATATTAAGTGTAACATTCTTCAAGGAACTTCCCGATAAATGGGTTATCCTGAATATACTAGGGATAGTACTTTTTCAGGAACTTCCCATTTATTGGTATTAATTGCCTGGCGCCCTCTTGAATAATCAGGGGATATACGTCGTTTGAGTAGACTGTGTCTATCACAAACGGTCCTTCCCATTTGGGTTCAAATTTACCTTTCTTGTTGGAGTTGAGGATTATCGGTCAGCGAGCAGCGAGGACCAGATCTCCTTCCTTGAAGCTTCTCTGTCGAACTTTTTTGTTAAAAGCCCTAGATATTCTGGCTTGATAAAACTCAATGTGTTATTGAGCTTCCAAGCGCTTTTCATCCAACATTTCGAGTTCCTCGAGACGTTTCTGATGTTGTTCTTCTGTCGTCATCTCAGTTGCGAGAGCGATCCGAAGGGATGGGATTTGGATTTCCAATGGTAGCACAGCTTCACATCCGTATACCAACGAATATAGGGTAGCTCCTGTAGGTGTGCGTATGGTGGTACGATAAGCCCAGAGTGCTTCACCGAGTTTATCATCCCAGTCTTGTTTATTGGTCTTCACGAGCTTTGATAGGATCTTAATGATTGTCTTGTTAAAAGCTTCAGCTAATCCATTCGAGGCAGGATAATAAGCTGTTAACGAGATATCTTGAATTTTGAACTTGTCACAAAACCTGACGAAAGCGTTGCTTATGAACTGTAGACCGTTATCATGAATGATCCGTCTTGGCATGCCGTGTCGATATATGACATGATGTTTGATGAAATTGATGACGTTGTTCGTCTTCACTTCTCTAAGCGGAATCGCTTCAGCCCACTTTGAAAAGTAATCCGTGATTGCGAGAATGAATCGATCACCTTTGACTGAAGGGGGAAAAATAGGACCGACAATGTCCATACCCCATGTCTAGAATGGCCAAGATGTGGTTGACGTGTGTAAACGCTCTGGTGGTTGGTGCATATAATTTGCATGTACTTGACAGGCATGATATTCTCGGGCGTATTCAATTGCATCATGACCCATTGTTGGCCAAAAATATCCCATTCTCCTAATGCGATCATACAGTTTGGGACCAGGCTGATGCGCACCACATTCTCCTTCGTGTGCTTCCTTAAGAACTTTTTCTACTTCTTTGTTCGAAAGGCATCGGAGTAACAAACCATCGTACCCTCGACGGTATAATGTATGGGTCTTGGTATTATAGAAGAATCTTGGTGCTCTTCGGCGGATTGATTCCCTTTCTTTTACATCCTCTGGCAAAATATCATATTGGACGTAGTCAATGATAGGAAAACGCCAATCTCGAGACTCAGACTCAATTTGAGTTGAGTTCACCTCCTTGGCGCTTATGTCTCTATCATCTTCCTCTTCGATATCCATATTGTATATGGGTATGCAAAGTTGATGTGATCTTACTGTGACTAGTAGTTCAGTTTCGGGAGGCTGCGCAAGTGATACCGCTAGTGCTGCCAGTGCATCCGCATAAGCGTTCTGGAGATGAGGGATGTATTCAATAAAGAATTCTTCAAAAGAATCTGCTATTTTGATGGCCTCCTGGTGGTACGGGATCAGGTCTTGGTTCCTGACTTCATACTCTCCACGGACTTGGTTGACTATTAACTGAGAATCCCCAAAAGCTTCGAGATATTCGACCCCCAGCTCCTTGGCGAAACTGAGTCCAATGAGAAGTGCGTTGTACTCGGCTACGTTATTGGAACATGGATTAGTCAGTGAATAAGCCCGAGGCATCACATGCTTCCCCGGGGAAACTAAGACAACTCCAACTCCTGAGGAGACTTTAAAACATCCGAGGGTTATTGCCACATTAGCTGCTCTTGAAGCACCATCGAAGTATAATTGCCATACTTGTTGGTGCGATGTAGTGTTAACCTCGTGGGTTTTATCCGGCAAGTCGTCATATACTTCTGCCGTATCCGTTGTCGGGTTTGCCGCCAAAAGATCACAAATTGCTTGTCCTTTGATCGACTTCTGCTGTTTGAAGTGTAAGTCATATTAGGACAAGAGAAGGGCCCACTTTGCTAACCGCCAGTTCATAAAGGCCGGTTACATCATAAATACCCGTACTGGATTAATGTTAGAAATGACGTAAATCGTCTATCCAACCAAGTAATGCCGCATCTTTTGTACTGCGAATACCAATGCGAGGCATTCTTTCTCAATCATCGGATATCAAGACTCGGCACCTACCAAGGTCCGACTTAGGTAATAGACTACCTGTTCGTGACCATTATCATCGTCTTGTGCTAGTAAAGCACTTATCGAGTGGTTCATCGCCTTGAGATAAATCAAGAACGGTTTACCTGATTTTGGTGCAACGAGAACAGGAGGATTCGTCAGATATGTTTTGATATCTTCGAGTGCTTTTTGGCAGGCGTCGTCCTAGATAAATGACACACCTTTCTTGTTTAGCTTAGAGAATGGTTGGCACTTCCCAGAAAGATTTGAGATGAACCGCCGGATGTAAGCTAAACGCCCTTGCAATCCTCTGAGTTCTCTTAGATTTCTAGGGGGTTGCAGTTCATGTATCGCCTTCACCTTATCAGGATCGATATGTATACCTTTAGTGGTGACGACGAATCCTAGGAATTTTCCGCTGGACATTCCAAGAAAGGATTTAGTGGGGTTCATCTTCAATTGATGATTCCGCATGAGATCTAACATCGTCTTCAAGTCCTTGATGTGATCTTCTTTGTTGCGGTTTTTTACAACCAAATAATCAACATAGCACTCGACCATTTTCCTGAGATGTTCTTGGAAAATCTTAGTCATTGCTCGCTGGTACGTGGCGCCTGCATTCTTTAGACCGAAAGTCATCACTGTGTAGCAAAAGACACCGAGGGGCGTTCTGAACGCTATATGCTTCTCGTCATCTGGGTGCATCTTGATTTGGTTATATCCTGAAAAGCCATCCATAAAAGACATTCTCTCAAATCCGCACGTATTGTCGATAATGACATCTGTGATTGGGAGAGGAAAATCATCTTTTGGACATGCCGTATTCAGGTCCCTGAAGTCGATGCAAATCCTGATTTTACCGTTCTTCTTCATGACTGGAACAATATTGGCTAGCCAGTCTGGATGTTGCTCCTCTCGGATAAATCCTGATTTGATCAATTTCTTAACCTCTGCCTCAATGGCTTCCATAATCTGCGGATGAAACCGTCTTTGCTGTTGTTTGACAGGTTTGGCATCCGACTTGATATCGAGGCGGTGCATTGCTACATTAGGGTTGAGCCCTGGCATGTCTTCATAGTTCCAAGCGAAGACGTCAATATATTCCCTAATGAGAGCAATTAATTCCTCCTTTTTATTTGAGGGAAGACTATCGCTGATGAATATAGGCTTTGGGTTGGCCTCGTCGCTCATGTTAATTTGGACTATTTTATCTTCAGTGGGGGGTTCCCTCTGTTCAAACCTATCGCCGTACTGCATGTTCAGGTGATGAACCCATGGGTCCTCCTACGTTGGCATTTGATCGTCGTTCTCCATTGTATATGGATCAGCTGTAGCCATGTTCGTCATTAGGGCTTTGAATACTTCCCCTAGACTTTTATCGGAATCCCATTCCGAGGAATCTGACGAGTACCTATCTTTGTATTGCCCAGATGATTGGTTATTGATTAACTAGCAACATTCGTCTTCTGAAGAAGAGACATACCCTAATCCTCGTTTGAATTTATAATAATCATCCGATTTCCCTTTTGGTACATATGCCGCTTTGGCTGGAATACGGGGACCTCGATCGAAGTATAAACCTTCTCCGAGTGTGAAATCATATCCCTGTTTTTCCATGAGCTTGCGCTCTTCTGGACTATACTTAGATAAATGCAGACCAGGTTTGTCATCATTCTCATCTTCTCTTAAGAAATGATCTGGTAATGGAAAACTCTCTCCTTTACCGTAAATCACTTCTTTTTCTCCTCCTATTTTGGCAGGGACGATCAGGGTTGTTCCGAAAGAATGCTGGAGGTATTTCTTCGTTATATAAGACGATCGAAGCGGCGTATATAAATCGAGATTATCATACAATCCCTTTATTACATCATCAAGAGACAGTGAGTACTCTAAATCGTCATTTATTTCATTATTGGTAAGTTGCCAGTTACAACTACCATCTGACGATTATTCATCGTCAAGATTGATTACCAAGGGTACAATGTCGTTTAAAACAAAACCTCCATCGTAATCAAGTCCGGCTTCGGTATCAGCTTCTTCTCCGCTGTCCGTGCAATGGGCCAATGATTCAGTATCGGATTCGTTACCATAAAGGAGAGAATCAGTGAAATAATTCTCAAACCCTTTGAATGGTTGCTTATCTGCGACCACCGTCCTAACCTTATTATCGGTGTCGACATATTTCAAACACTGATGGAGAGTAGAGGGGATTATAACGTTACTATGGATCCAAGGTCGACCCAATAGTAAGTTATATGAAGTCTCGGCATCAATCACATAACATGTGACTTCCGTCTTCAAATCACCCATTTGACATTTTATCCGGATCTTACCTAAGGGTCTTGACCCGCTGGTATTGAATCCATAAATAACAGTGCCTGTGGACGCCAACTTACTCACTGGAATGCCAAGGCTATGCATCAAGCGAAGCGGCATAATACTCACAGCGGAACCCGAATCCACTTGGATTCGGTTGACTTCGCTGGAGCTAATGTACCCAATGAAATATAGGGGTCGATCATGGTTTGAATTTTTCGTTTGCATATCCTCTTTGGTGAAGGTAATGCAGAGAAGGTTTTTAGCCGCTATATTGCAGTGTTGAATTAACGGTTCTGGCCCTTCAGGTACCGGCTTGATCTGAGTAAGGAACACTTCTGAATTAGCTAAGGCTTCTTGCAAGGCTTCCCTAGTTTCTTTAGACAACCGTAGCAACTCATACAATGTTATCCATGCTGGAATGTTAGCTAGTTGAGCCATAATATCGAAGCTGTGCGGAGTGTTTGAGCTTTCCGGTTTATCTCTTCCAATCGGACGATTGAAACGAGACTGCTTCGGATTCTGAACCTCCTGGGGCTTCTTTTCTTTCTGTTTATCAACCGTCTGTCGTCGAGCTTCTTCAACCGGTCTAGGAGTCGTAATCACCCCCAGCTCCGTGAGAGTTCTGGCTGGTCCCAGTTTAGTCACCCCCTGCTCAGCTAACTGATCACTAGGTGATGGATAGTTGAAGTGATACTGATTTCCGCTTCTAGTAGCAAAAACTTCTTGTTCTTCTTTGGAGAACGGGAAGGTAGGAACTTCATCACCATCCTCTTCGAAGATCGTGGAAGTAGCATTGCAGGACTTGTCTTTACCCTTTTTGGTCGAGGGAGTCGCCCACTGATCGTCTTCAATAAGATCAGGATGGACCCAGAGGATTTCGCTGTTTGGGGCTGTGTGTAGCACAAGTCCTTTTTGGCGTTGTCCGTATGGGTCGTCGTTTACTGTCTTCATTCCTACTTTGGTGATGCGTTTTGGTTCAAACCATGCTGCGGGTACTGATCCAAAGATAATTGATACTGCATTTGCTCCTACATTCTTGGGCGGCTTCGGAGTTATGACGCCTACATCAATTAACGCCTGGATCTTATCCTTGAGATGGTAGCATGACCTTGTAGGGTGATGGACCGCTCTATGGTATGCGCAATACTTCGGATCCGTTACTTTGCTAGCCCCTTCTTAATCCATGATCGATGGCAGCTGAATTTTATTATTTTCCAACAGGTACTTAAAGATGACGGGAACTTCGTCATCTTTGAAGGAGTACACTTTAGGAAATCTTGGCTCAAAAGATTTCTGCTTCTGAGGCCGTTGTTGCCATTGCGACTGCGATTGTTGTGGTGCTCGCTGCTGCGGCTGTTGCTGAGGTTGCAATTGGAAAGTTTGATTAGCATCAACTGCATTAGCATGTGCCTTACCTTTCCCTCGTGGGACGAAATTCTGTGTTAGAGCATTCGTCGCATGTCGGCCTCTCTCCGCCTTCTTCCTTCTGAGGAATCGCTCGGCTTACTCTCCTCAGACCTTCAAATCCTTCCATGTTTTGGACGGTGTTGTCCCCATTGCTTCCAACACATCCAATGTGAGGTTATTGTGGCAAGTCTGGAGAATGAACTCCTCAGTGATCGGGTCCCGACAGTTCATCGCTTTGTTCCGGAACCTTTTGACGAAGGTATCAACTAATTTCCCATCTTTCTGTTTCTCGTCAAGCAATGACCCGATGGATATCTCGGTGTCGTCGTCGAAGAAGTTGGTGAGGAATTTAGTCTCCATGTCGTCCCAGCTATTCACACTTGCTGGCTTGAGGCGGCGATACCAATCGAAGGTGGCTCCACGAAGAGTGCCAACGAAGGACCGTACCATCAAAGGCTCATTACCAGAGATAACCCCTAGATGTGATTTGAAGTAAATCAAATGCTGAGTGGGTGAACCCTTCCCATCAAACGGCGTGAAGTTAATTAGATTGAACTTCGCCGGATACGGGATTGATTCTCATTCTCTTGGGTATGGACAAGGAATGCCCGTCTTCTTCATCTCTTGAGCGGAAATCAACGTATTAATTTTGCTCTCGAGGTTTTTAATCTTTAAACTTTCACCTGTATTTTTGTTAGCATTCTCATTACCACCCCCTGCATTGACGGGAGGATTATTGGCATTATGAGCTTCATCCGCATGTGTGTCCTCATCTTCCTGGTTAAGCTGGTTACGACGACTTGGTTCGCCTTGCTGGTTTGTCAGTGCTTGGATTTGTTGGTCATGCATTTCTCTCATATTCTGCATGGCCATCTACATTTCGAACCTGAAGCTCTCCTGTTGTTTAGCCATGGCTTCTTCGAGCATCTTGGCCACTTGTTCCGCACTTATCATAAGTGACTCGCGGGGTTGTCCCTCGCTGGACACTGTATTATCTGATGCGACCGCAGAGCCGGCATCTGATTCTTCATCTTCTAAAGGTAATCTTGTCTGAATCCTACCATAAGTTGCTCGTATGATGGCTCCGGACTGCAAACGGGTTACACATCGGGGTGCTTCTGGAATCGACTCGGGATTATCCCGTATCGGTGTCCCTTTGCTGGTCATATTAGTGGTGACCCTCGGAAATTCTTCATCTTCAACTACCGTTCTTCTTTGTCGAAAACGCCTAGGCCTTGGTTTTGGCATTTCGGTACTGAGCCTTTCGAAAACCGAAATTCTTTTGGGGACTGTCTTGGTACAGTTGCACTCAGACAATACTTTCCGAATGAGTTTGGAACAGGGGCATTGAGTTTTTAGTTCTCGAGGACTCCTTTTTCTGGTTTTACTCGTACCTCCAACACGATAGTATAACTCGTCGGTTTGAAGGTCGGAGTAACCTATCGTGTGTTGGCACGACTTCTCAGGTATAACGCTATCTTCATCAGACAACAATGTTTCCTTTTGAGGGCGAACTGCCTTCTTTGGGCTTTCAAGAGTCACGCGCCTCGAAACATGCCTTTGTGGGCGTGAGTTCTCAGCGGGCTCCTGGACTTCAATGCGCAAATTGGTGCGCGTAGCTGCCATGACTTCCTTGTCATGTTGAGGGTGGCGGCGACTCCCAGCATGTTGATTCGTTCGGGGCTTCTTTACCGGGCCCAAACGTTCTTGAACTGGAACTTTGCATCGCTCATCGGGAAGTAGACCGAGGCGTTCCAAAACTAACCTCCTTCTTCGGGATGGTCCTGCGTGATCTCTCGGAGCAGCTATGGGAATTATCGACGATTTAGGTTGGTTCGCCGGAGGTTGAACTTTTGCTGAAAGCTGCAATGGTTGCTCTTTAGCCTGAATCGCCACTTCAGACTTCGGCCTCCAAACTTGGTGGGTTGGTGGCGGCTTCTTGGCCACTTCCTTCTGTAGTCTTCTGCGGGCTTCTTGGACTTGAGCCCGTGCCTGCGCTGATAGTACGCGGCGCTTGTGAATGCGCTCCTCAAGTGTCAAACGATTCTGTTTGACACGGATCCATTCATTCGTTGGCGGCTTGGAAGAGCTACCATTTGTTTGTTGAGGCTGTTTGCCTCTCCTGTTCTTCAGATCCGCGTTATAGCGGATTCTGTCAGTAAACTCCATTGCCTTTGCGAATTGCCGCGCCAAGCGTTGACGTCGCCTCTGGCGGGCTCTCTTTGAAAGAGTCACTGTGCCCTCGACGACGGAGGAGTTGGCAAGGATAGGTTTGACCTAGTTGGAGGTCGGTGAAACTTTACCCGATGCAACTTTGGCATCAATCGGGGTGAGCTCTTCGTTGGTATTCTCCACTTCTTCGTACCAATGGACTTTTCTCCTAGAGGAGAACTTCGGAGACTTCTCGGACTTGCGGGGGGAGGTAGATCCGGACGAGGATGATAGATACTCCTCGAACTTTTATTGGTCGAATTCATACTCGACCTCCTCCTCGACCGGGATCAAGATCCGCGGCTGCGACGCAATGATCTCGGCATCGAGATCGGTGGCTCCCACTGTGGTCGTTAGATCGTTCGCGGGAAAAATTATTTTCTCTGATTTCATTATTTCCATTAGCAACTGTTTATCGGTTATAAAGGGATTCGGTCTTTTTATAAGATCCGATTACAATAAAATCTAAAAAAAAGAAGAAGATTACAACTTTCCTTTTTTTTGGAACAAATCGCAAGATCCTGTTTTGCAGTCTCTTGCTTGTGTGGGTTTTTTGCCTGCACCGGGGTTAATCCATGGACCACCGCACAATCTTGATCTGGTCGGATCTGCACGGTATGATGGGTGTTATCTCACGAAGGAAATAACAGCCGAGGGGATTTTTTCACCAAGGAAATAATAGCCCTAAGTAATCAAAATCGACCAAGCGAAATCGATACACTTCTCGGGATCAAAAAACCAAGTTTTGATCCGGAGGATAACCATGTGGATCTCAGATTTTATCTCTCTCGAACTCCTGTCTTATTTGACGTGGATGATCGCCAAGAACAAGATCTGAAAAGTCTGAGTCTTCAAAGCTCCAAAACTCCAAAGTTTAATTCTCAATCCAGCAGAGTTTCGCCTCAAAAGTTCAACAAGAATCCAACCCCTTAAATAATGAGCCTAGGGGTTTATTTATAGGCTCCTCAAACCAGATCTGGGCTCAAATCTGAACCCAGATCTGGTGGCTCGGCCCAGGTGGCTCGGCCACCTAGGTGGCTCGGCCACCGAGCCACCCAAAAGGTGGCTCGGCCGGCCACCTAGGTGGCTCGCCGAGCTACCACTTGGTGTCTCGGCTTTGGCCGAGACACCAAGTGGTGGCTCGGTTTTGGCCGAGCCACCAAGTTGTGGCTCGGTCACCGAGCCACCTAGAGGTGGCTCGGTTACCTGACCGAGCCACCTAGAGGTGGCTCGGTTACCGAGCCACCAAATGGTGGTTCGGCCACCGAGCCACCCAATAGCGGTTCGGTTTCGGCCGAGCCCTCTAGGTATTTAGTGTTTTGCTGTTTTTGGTTTTGCGCTTCATTTGAACTCGATTTGTTGATCTGGACTCTGATTTGGCAGTAAATCCGCTTTGGTGTTCGAGTTCGAGTCCGGATCCGATCTTGATTGATGTGGTGGACTCTACGGTTGGATGACTCGTTGATTCGTCGACCCGTTAGCTTAATTGGGCACGCGATTGGAAGTATTCCGCTGTTTGCGTGCGATTCGTTAACCTCGTCGCCTCGTTAATCCACTTCATCGCGTCTCACTTGGCTTCGGTGTTGTGGTCTAACGAACATGCTTGGATATATCGCCCGATGGTTCGTTGGTTTGTTGAATCACCGTGCCGAGCTGTGTTAAGAGATCTTTAGGCAGTTTTATATGCCTACAAGGCCTAAGTGTAGTAGCTTTAGGACCATCTGTTGATGCCGGTTCATCTGTCGCTGTGGATCTTACCCTTATGTCTCGCTAATTATTTACTTAACCATAGGGGAGTTTTGGTTGTAGGACCAGCTATTATAGCTGATATGAGTGCCATTGCGAATGCTTTAAAAGGTACTTATGGAGGCTTCGGCTGGAATTGATGTTGTCTCGGGTGTTCAAGTCACGAGACCAACTGGTGAAGCCGGTGCGTCAGTGACTATCATATTTATAGGATTTTTGGCAAACCCTTAGCCATCATCGGTTTTAATGAGCCTCTACCGACTACCGTTTGAGTCGGGCTAGCATGCAGATTATTTAAGTCCATTCTGTATGTAACGTTGTGCTAAAAGAATGAACTTTTTAGACTTAGTACTATGGTTTTGAATACATAGACTTAATCATCCCTCATGGGATGCTCATAGAATTTTTGGCAAACCCTTAGTCATCAATGGATTTGGTGTTTCTTTACCGATTACCGTTTAAATTAAGCTAGCATGTGAATTATTTAAACCCATTTCACATGTGATGTTGTGCTAAAAGAATAAACTCTCTTAGACTTGGTGCTATGATATTGAATGCGTAGACTTCGCCATTCTTACGAGAATAGGCTACCCGGCAATGTGCATAGGATTTTTGGTAAACCCTCAACCATCGATGGATTTAATGAGCCTTTACCGATCACCGTTTGTATCAGGCTAGCATGTGAATTATTAAACCTATTTCACATGTAATATTATGTTAAGAGAATAAACTCTCTTAGACTTGATGCTACGATATCGAATACATAGACTTTATCCTTTTTATGGGGAAAGACTAACTGACAACGCGTGTTAGGCACAAACTTATCTCTACTTAGGGGTCAAGATAAAGTCCCCCATGCCTGCAAGGCATGGATTATGATGTTATTAACAATGGACTGCCACGATGTCGAATACATAAGCTTTTGTCCTTTTCACGGCAAAAGACTAACGACAACGCGTGTTAGGTGTAGACTTATCTTTATTCAGGGATTGAGATAAAGTCCCCCGGACGTGAATCCTGGCGTCCTTTTCATGAAGAAAGGTTAACCAGCAATGCGTGTTAGACGTTGACTTATTATCTATTCTCTTGGTTTTTATATTTTCTTTCTAGTTCCTTTACCTCCCCATTTTCTTCCCCTTTTTTTCTTGCCTTTCTTTTTTTACTTCATTTATTTTATTTTTATTTTTCCTTATTTACATTTCTATTCAATTTCCTCTTTCTCTCTTTCTAATTTTATATTTTTTGTCAAAAATCCAAAACCCTTTCTTTCAACAACTTTTAATGGAAAACCTCTTTTCAAATAACTTTAAAAAACGAAGAATTCTAGTTTAAAATTTCAAAAATTTCCTCCTTGTGCTTCAACATTTGATACACTATAACTTGCTTGTATACTTATAAAACAAACTCAATTTTACACACAATAAGTTTTATTCATTTAGAAACCTTTTTTTGAGGTTCTTTGATTTGTTTGTCAAGTCGTGTAGAATTTTAGCTTAGATTGGAAATGACTTGAGGGTTAGAGACAAGTTAGCGCTTCATCAAGGAGGTAAGTTTCCTTCACTTTAAATTATCATTTTGCTCTCTTAATTAGATTTACACAATTTAGCATTCTCGGTTAATAAAAAAATTAAAAATGTCTTTTTACTGAGCCTAACAAAACCCACTATCAACTTATAACAATATTAAATAAGATAAAAAACTAACAAAAAATTTTCACATTTATTTTCTTTACCCTAAATAAAAAAATTTACAAACAAGTTGCTTGGAAATTGATTGAAGCAAAGAGTTAGAATATTCTCATTTATGTTAAAGAAAAAAAACTACAAAGAGGGCGGGGGAGGGGGGAGTATAGAAACATAATAAAAAAGGAGAAAAGAAAAAATAAAAATAAAAGTAAGTGAAAAGTGGAAAGAAAATGGGGAGATAAAAGAACTAGAAAGAAAATATAAAAATCATAAGAAATAGACAATGAAAGAAAAGATCACAAGTGTAAAACCCCAAAAATATGAAAATATTATTGCAAATAATAATAATACAATTTTATTATGGTTGGTGATTGTTCTGGGATGAATGGATCTGATTGTAATTGATTTGAGATCAATTATATATATATATATATATATATATATATATATATATATATATATGTGTGTGTGTGTGTGTGTGTGTGTGTGTGTGTGTGTGTGTGTGTGTGTGTGTGTGTGTGTGTAAATGTGCACCAATATATAAAACCTGTAGAGTTTGCTTTAGTGTTTGGGTCGGTCGATTGACCCTAAAGATCAGTTTACGAATCGGCACCTGGAAATTTTTGCTTAGTTTTTGGTCGGATCTGTTTTGTTTGTGTGTGTGTGTGTACCCAACTTTCTAATCTTTTCTTCTTGATCCCTCATGTTTGAGCAGTAACCACCCTCCTATCAAAACCCTATTTCTCTCAGTTCGAAATTTTTAGAGAATTTCGTGAAGCATAGATCGTGAGGAGGGAGAGGTCTATGATTTTTGTGAAGGAGGATCGAGTTCCTCGCATGTTTGATAGATCAAAACAAATTCAAAAGGAAAGTTCATCTCTTCCACAACCAATCCCCTTAGATTTTTTGTTTTAAATGGTTTAAACCCTGATTTGATGAATATATCTATAGATCCGAACACTAAATAAAGAAAAGATATGATTTTTTAATGATTAGAACTATTAGTAATTGCTAATTGATGAATTGATTAGGATTAGAACCCTAATTAATCAACTTAAATCTGAGTAGTGATGTTTAAGGAGATTAAATCTCAAAAATTCATGTTTTGTTGACGTATACTGCTTGGCCAAGCCCCCACTTTGTTAAATATAAGATTTAAACATGTTTTCATACCCCACGATGATGTTTCACTAGTTCTTTTTGAGAAAGTCGATTAACTTAATGAAAACTATATTTTTGTTCCAGTACTCGGTGTAGACGTATAAAACTGCCTATAGGTCCCTTAACACAGCTCGACGACGCCGATTCAACAAACGGACCATCGGGCGATGTATCCAAACAAAACTGTTAGCCCACAACGCCGAAGCCAAGCGATATGCGACGAAGCGAAGTAACGAGGCTAACGAACCGCACGCAAACTACGGAATGCATCCATTCGCATGCGGAATCAAGCCAACGTTTCGAGGAGTCAACGAGTCATCCAAACAAGAGCGAACTTGGATGAATCACGATCGAATCAAGATCGGTTTCAGACTCGAACTCAGAGGTGGATTTACTGCCAAATAAAGAGCCGGACTATCATATCAAGATCCGGATAAATCCGACACAAAGAGGCAAAACGACGAAACGACGGACAACAACCAAACACCCGGAGGAGGCTCGGCTTTGGCCGAGCCACCTCAAGGTGGCTCGGCCCAAAGCCACCCTGAGGTAGCTCGGTGGCCGAGCCACCCCAGGGTGGCTCGACCAAGGCCGAGCCACCTCAGGGTGGCTCGGCATGAGCCGAGCCACCTTGAGGTGGCCGACAACCCCCCTCCTTTGTGTGTTGGCCACACGTGCACGCGGGCACAGTGACGCTTGGCTATAAATAGGAGAGGAGGTTGTTCATTTTGAAAGGTTGGAAAAATTGGAGTCGAAGCTCTGCCAGATTCAGATCTCAAAACTTAAAAAGATTGGAGCTTTAAGACTTTGAAGACTTGCCCATCCAGATCCGGTACTCGGCGATCGTCAACGCCAAATAAGGCAAGAGTTCGAGAGGAACCGGATCTCAGATCTACGTCGTTATACTCCGGATCAAAGCTTGGTCTTTGATCCCGAGATTTGAGCGATTGTTTCCTTGGTGAAACAATCCCTCCAGCTATTATTTCCTTGGTGAAATAATACCCGTTATACTGCGTAGATCCAACCGGATCTAGATCTAGCAGTGGTCCACAGATAAACCCCGGCGCAGGTAAACAACCCACGCAAGCGAGCGACCGCAAAACAGGAGCTCGTGATTTGTTCGACAAACAAGAGAAAAAGTTGTAATCTTTCTTTTCTTTTATTTTTTGATTTTCATTGTAACCGGATCTTATAAAAAGACCAGATCTTTGTAACCGAAAAACAGTTATTAAGAGTGCAATGAAATCAATGAAGAAAGACACGATTTTTCCTGCGAACAATCTGGCGACCACAGTGGGAGCCACCGATCTCGCTGCCGAGATCGGAGCGTCGCAGCCGTGGATCTCGATCCCGGTCGTGGAGGAGGTCGAATACGAGTTCGACCAGCAGAAGTTCGAAGAATACTTGTCGTCCTCATCCGGATCAACCTCCCCCCGCAAGTCCAAGAAGTTCTCCTCTAGGAGAAAAGTTCGTTGGTACGAAGAAGTTGAAGCTACCAACGAAGATCTCGCCCCGTTTGATGCCAAAGCTGTATCGGGTGAGATCTCTCCAACTTCCAACCAGGTCAGATCTGCTCTGGCCAAACCTTCCGTTGCCGAGGGCGCGGTGACTCTCTCGAAGAGAGCCCGCCAAAGGCAACGTCAACGCCTTACGAAACAATTCGCAAAGGCAATGGAATCTGTGGACAGGATCCGCTACAACACGGATCTGAAGAATAGAAAAGGCAAGCAGCCTCAACAACAGATGAATGGTGGTTCCTCCAAGCCGCCAACAATGCAATGGGTCCGTGTCAAACAGAACCGTTCAACGCTGGAGGAACGCATTCGCAAGCGCCGTGCATTATCAGCGCAGGCACGGGCTCAAGCTGAGGAAACCCGTAGAAAGCTGCAAAAAGAGGTGGCCAAGAAACCGCCATCAACTCGCAAAGCTTGGAGGCTAAAGTCTGAATCGGTGGTTCAGACCAAGGAGTAGCAATTGCAGCCGTCGAAGCAGGTTCAACATCCGGCGAACCAAACGAAGTCGCCAACAATTCCCATGGCTACTCCGGGAAGTCACGCAGAATCGTCCCGAAGAAAGAAGTCGGTTTTGGAGCGCCTCGGTCCATTTCCCAAGGAACGAGGCAAAGCTCCAATTCAGGAACGTTTGGGACCGATGAAGAAGCCCCGAACGACTCAACATGCTGGGGGTCGCTATCGCTTTCAGCATGACAAGAAGTTCAAAGCAGCTGCGCACGCCAACTTGCACATTGAAGTTCAGGAGCCCGCTGAGAACTCACGCTCGCAAAGGCGCGTTTCAAGGCGCGTGACTCTCGAAAGCCCGAAGAAGGAGATTCATCCTCAGAAGGAAACGTTGTCGTCTGATGACGATGACGTTATACCTGAGAAATCGTGCCAACACACGATAGGTTACTCCGATCAAATTGACAAGTTGTACTATCGTGCTGGGGGTACGAGCAGAGCCAGAAAGAGAAGTCCTCGTAGGCTCGAAACTCAATGCCCCTGTTCTAAACTCATTCGGGCGGTATTGTCTGAGTGTAATTGCATCAAGACGGTCCCCGAAAGAGTTTCGGTTTTTGAGAGGCTCAGTACCAAAACGCCAAAGCCAAGGCCTAGGCGTTTCCAGCGAAGGAGAACGGTGGTTGAAGACGGAGAATTTCCGAGGGTCACCGCTAACATGACCAGCAAAGGGACATTGGCACGGGATGATCTCGAGTCGATTCTGAAAGCATCCCGACGGCTAACCCGTTTGCAGTCCGGAGCCATCGCACGACGAACGTATGGTAGGGTTCGGACAAGAACATCTTCAGAAGATGAAGAATCGGATGCCTGCTCTGCGGTCGCATCAGATAATACAGTATCCAGTGAAGGGGAACCCCGCGAGTCGTTGATGATAAGCGCGGAACAAGTGGCCAAGATGCTCGAAGAGGCCATGGCTAAACAGCAAGAGAGCTTCAAACTCGAGATGCAGATGACCATGCAGACCATGAGAGAGATGCATGATCAACAAATCCAGGCATTGAGGAACCAACAAGGTGAACCAAGTCGTCGTAATCAGAACAATCTGGAAGATGAGGACACAGGTGCAAATGAAACTCATAACGCCAATAACCCTCCCATCAATGCAGGGGGTGGTAACGAGGATGCCAACGAAGATACAAGTGAAAACTTGAAGATCAAAAACCTCGAGAGCAAAATCAATACATTGATTTCCGCTCAAGAGATAAAGAAGACGGGCATTCCTTGTCCATACCCAAGAGAGTGGGAATTAATCCCCTATCCGGCAAAGTTTAGTCTAATCAACTTCACGCCGTTCGATGGGAAGGGTTCCCCCACTCAGCATTTAATTTATTTTAAATCGCACCTGGGTGTCATCTCTGGTAATGAGCCTCTGATGGTGCGGTCACTCGTTGGCACTCTTCGCGGAGCCGCCTTCGATTGGTATCGTCGCCTCAAGCCAGGAAGCGTAAATAGTTGGGACGACATGAAGACCAAATTCCTCGCCAATTTCTTCGATGATGACACGGAGATATCCATCGGGATGTTGCTCGACGAGAGACAAAAGGACGGGGAATTGGTCGATACCTTCGTCAAGAGGTTCCGGAACAAAGCGTTGAATTGCCGGGATCCGATCACTGAGGAGTTTATTCTCCAGACCTGCCACAACAATCTTTCGTTGGATGTGTTGGAAGCAATGGGGACAGCACCGTCCAAAACGTGGAAGGATCTAAAGGTCCGAGGGGAGCAAGCTGAGCGATTCCTCCGAAGGATGAAAGCCGAGAGGAGTCAATCGACGACTAATCCTTCGAACTCGAATTTCGCCTCCCGTGGTAAGGGCAAGACACCTGCAGCAACTATCGATGCTAATCAAATGTCGCAACAGCAGCCCCGGAGACAACAAAAGAACTCGGGTCCGAAACTCCAAAGAGAGTATTCTTTCAAGGACGAAGACGTTCCAGCCATCTTCGAATCCCTCCTTGCAAATAACAAGATCAAGCTGCCACTGATCACGAATCAGGAGGAAGCCGAAAGTACTGCGGATCTGAAGTACTGCGCGTACCATAGGAGGATCCTTCATCCCACTAAGGATTGCTTTACTCTCAAGAATAGCATCCAGACCTTGGTGGAAGCCGGCGTCATAACGCTAGGGTAAGCCAATTGAGAACGGCAAAACTCCAACCAGTATAAGAGTATAACTGCTTCCTGAAACTCCGACCGGTATAAGAGTATAAACTGCTTCCTGAAACTCCAAAGAGTATACGAGTATAAACTGTTTCTCAAAACTCCGAAGAGTATATGAGTATAAACTGCTTCTCAATCCTCCAACCGGTGTAAGAGGTTAAACTGCTCCCTGATACTCCAATAGGTATAAGAGTCTAAACTATTTTCTTTCTTCCATGGGAAGTTCCTGAAGAGTGTCACGCGTGGTGTTCTTAAGGATAACCCGATCGTGCATCTAATTCAATGATACACCCAGTTTTGTAAAGAAAGCTGGGGGTGGATAATTCAGGTAACGGGAAGTTCCCGGAAGAATGTTAAATGTAATATTCTTAGGGATAACCCGGTTATTATGAATAAAGTGATAAGCACTAAACTCCTAATGCTTAGAATTTTGATCTATCAATCATTGACGAATTGTCAAAACCTTTTTTTTTTGTTAAGTCTTTATCACTTAACATCAAGAACCCTCTTTGAGTGATTTGTACGAATCAACATTCCTACAGGGATTTGTACTCTTACTCTCCTTTTTCACTTGGTCAAACCTTCCTACAGTTAGGGCCAAAATCAAAATCCCCTCTCGATTCCTTCAATGAACGAGAGGTCCACTTTCAAATTGAGCGATCAAACCTTCCTACAGTTAGGATCGTCTAAAACCTCCCACTTGGTCAAACCTTCCTACAGTTAGGACCACAAAACCAAAATCCCCTCTCGATTCCTTCAATGAACGAGAGGCCCACAAATCAAGCGATCAAACCTTCTTACAGTTAGGATCGTTTTAAACTTTCCACTCGATCAAACCTTCCTACAGTTAGGATCGTTTCAAATCTTCCGCTTGGTCAAACCTTCCTACAGTTAGGACCAAAACTAAAATCCCCTCTCGATTCCTTCAATGAACGAGAGGCCCACAAATCGAGCGATCAAACCTTCTTATAGTTAGGATCGTTTTAAACCCCCCACTTGGTCAAACCTTCCTACAGTTAGGACCACAACCAAAATCCCCTCTCGATTCCTCCAATGAACGAGAGGTCCATTTTCAAATCGAGTGATCAAACCTTCTTACAGTTAGGGTCATCTCAAACTCTCGCTTGGTCAAACCTTCCTACAGTTAGGACCAAAATCACGATTCACTCTCGGTAAATGAGAAATTCTTCCTTAGTTCGGTAATCAAACCTTCCGACAGTTAGGGTTATCCGAATCTTTTCGATTCTCAGAGTGGAGATCCCACTTTTAGTTTCACCTTTCCGGATTCTGGGGGTGGAGATCCCACCTCGAGTTTCCTTTCCTTCTTTGTTTGGGGAATAGAATATAAAATTCTTCCTTCCCACACCAATCATTTTCTAAGAATTTCGGATTCATTCTAGGAAGTTTATCCCGAATCCTAAGCAGGGATAAGTCTGCGCCTAACACGCGCTGCCGGTTTAGTCTTTCTCCGTAGAAAAAGACACCAGTGTTCGATTCTGGGGTATTTTATCCTAAAACCTAAGTAAGGATAAGCCTGCGCCTAACACGCGCCGCCGGTTAGTTCTTAACCGTTAAAAAGAACACTCGCCCACATATTCATCATTGTGGCTAGTTGTTATTAATAACACCAAAATCCATGCCTTACATGCATGGGGAATTTTATCCTGAATCCTAAGAAAGGATATGCCGATGCCTAACACGCGTCGCCGGTTTGGTCTTTATCCGTAGAAAAAGCTACCAGAGCCTGACTCTGGGGACCTTTATCCCGAAACCTAAGTAGGGATAAGTCAACGTCTAATACACATTGCTGGGTAGCCTATTCCCATAACAATGGCGAAGTCTACATATTCGAAGGTGTAGCACAAAGTCTAAGGGAGTTCATTCCTTTAGCACAACGTCACATGCGGAACGGATTAAAATAATCCGCATGTAAGCCCGACACAAACGGTAGTCGGTAAGAGCACATCAAATCCGTTAAAGGCTGAGGATTTGCCAAAAATCCTGAGTCAACGTCTCATACACGTTGCTGTTTAGTCTTTTCACAGGAGAAAGACGAAGTCTACGTATTCAATGTCGTAGCACTAAAAGAGTTAACTCTTTTAGCTTAACGTCACGTGCGGAACGGATTTAGACAATCCGCATGCTAGCCCGACTCAAACGGTGGTCGGTAAAGGCTAATCAAATCCATTGGAGGCTGGGGGTTGGCCAAAAATCCTAAAGTCAACACCTCACACGTGTCGCCGGGTAGCCTATTCCCGTAACAATGGCGAAGTCTATGTATTCGACATCATAGCATAAAGTCTCAGAGAATTCAATCTCTGAGCGCAACGTCACATGCGGAACGGACTTGAACAATCCGCGTGCTAGCCCGACTCAAACGGTAGTCGGTAAAGGCTAATCAAACCCGTTGATGGCTGAGAATTTGCCAAAAATTCTATAAGTACGAGTCATTGACGCATCAATTCTATGGATTGGTCTCGTGACTCGAGTATCCGCCACGCTCCAATACCTTAAGAGCTTAAACTGTGTATACTCCAGCAGACGTACGAGTATAAACTATGTCAAACGCCGAACAGCGCATCACAATAAAGCCTGGACACCGGACAAAGCGTCGCAATGAAGCCTGGACGCCAAACAACGCATCAAACGCCGGACAACGCATTGTAAATAAAGATTCAACGCCGATGACCGATGGTTAGTTCTGTGTTGAAACAGCAAGCTCGAGCTAAAAAGTCAAGAAATCAAAAATCGACTTCAAAGTTTAAAATTCCGACAAACGGTCAGACAATAAATGCAGCACCGGAACCCTTACAGATATTCGACAAAGCACCGAATAACCTAGAGGACTGAAGGAATCAAGAACGGAAGCCACTACAACTATCCCGTCGTTACCAATTGAATGATGGGATAATCGCATCCAAAGTATTCCAGACTCTTCTATAAAAGAACGAGGCTGAAATACTTTGGAGGGGGCTGTAGGCGTATAAAACTGCCTATAGGTCCCTTAACACAGCTCGACGACGCCGATTCAACAAACGGACCATCGGGCGACGTATCCAAACAAAACTGTTAGCCCATAACGCCGAAGCCAAGCGATATGCGACGAAGCGAAGTAACGAGGCTAACGAACCGCACTCAAACAACGGAATGCATCCATTCGCATGTGGAATCAAGCCAACGGTTCGAGGAGTCAACGAGTCATCCAAACAAGAGCGAACTCGGATGAATCATGATCGAATCAAGATCGGTTTCAGACTCGAACTCAGAGGTGGATTTACTGCCAAATAAAGAGCCGGACTATCATATCAAGATCCGGATAAATCCGACACAAAGAGGCAAAACGACGAAATGACGGACAACAACCAAACACCCGGAGGAGGCTCGGCTTTGACCGAGCCACCTCAAGGTGGCTCGGCCCAAACCGAGCCACCCTAAGGTGGCTCGGTGGCTCGGCCAAAGCTGAGCCACCCTGGGGTGGCCGGCAACCCCCCCTCCTTTGTGTGTTGGCCACACGTGCACGCGGGCACAGTGACGCTTGGCTATAAATAGGAGAGGGGGTTGTTCATTTTGAAAGGTTGGAAAAATTAGAGTCGAAGCTCTGCCAGATTCAGATCTCAAAACTTAAAAAGATTGGAGCTTTAAGACTTTGAAGACTTGCCCATCCAGATCCGGTACTCGGCGATCGTCAACGCCAAATAAGTCAAGAGTTCGAGAGGAACCGGATCTCAGATCTACGTCGTTATACTCCGGATCAAAACTTGGTCTTTGATCCCGAGATTTGAGCGATTGTTTCCTTGGTGAAACAATCCCTCCGGCTATTATTTCCTTGGTAAAATAATACCCGTTATACTGCGTAGATCCGACCGGATCTAGATCTAGCGGTGGTCCACGGATAAACCCCGGCGCAGGCAAACAACCCTCGCAAGCGAGCGACCGTAAAACAGGAACTCGTGAATTGTTCGACAAACAAGAGAAAAAGTTGTAATCTTTCTTTTCTTTTATTTTTTGATTTTCATTGTAAACGGATCTTATAAAAAGACCGGATCTTTGTAACCGAAAAACAGTTATTGAGAGTGCAATGAAATCAATGAAGAAAGACACGATTTTTCCCGCGAACACTCGGGTCGGTCGAGTGACCTTATGGATCAATCGACCTATTTGACCCTGAGGATTGTATGATTTTCCTCGGGACGGTCGACCGATATACCATCAGTCGACCGATCGAGACTTTGTTGTTTGTACATGTTTGTGCGCGTTTGCGCTCGGTCAACTGATGGGCAATCAGTCGACTAACACAATCAGTCGACTGATCTAGTATCAGTCAACTGATTCCCAAAATCGGTCGACTGATCTGTTATTTTTGCTTATGATGATTTTCCACTCATGTTTTGGCCATGAATGTGTAGAACGAGTCACCCATCGATACATGTGCGTGACTGTAGGCGTATAAAATTGCCTATAGGTCCCTTATCACAGCTCGACGATGCCAATTCAACAAACGGATTATCGGGCGACGTATCCAAACAAAGCTGTTAGCCCACAACGCCAAAGCCAAGCGATATGCGACGAAGCGGACTAACAAGGCTAACGAACCGCACGCGAGCAACGGAATGAATCCATTCGCATGCGGAATCAAACCAACGGTTCGAGGAGTCAACGAGTCATCTAAACAAGAGCGAACTCGGATGAACCACGATCGGTTTCAGACTCGAACTCAGAAATGGGTTTACTGCCAAATCGGGAATCAAGTCAACAAATCGATTCTGGACCAAGTCAACCACAAACCTGAATCACGTCCGAACAACACAGAACCACAAACGACGGAAAAACCCACCTAAGGGGGCTCGGCCAAAGCCGAGCCACCCATAGGTGGCTCGGCCAAGGCCGAGCCACCCATGGGTGGCTCGGCCAAGAGCCGAGCCACCTATAGGTGGCTTGGCCAAGAGCCGAGCCACCCATAGGTGGCCCGGCCCAGTTCTGTGCCCGGGGCACAGTTTCGAGTGCCTATAAATAGGCCAA
>BQKN01059691.1:0-12605 GCA_022839385.1 Asparagus kiusianus
AAATTACAACAGAAGCAGAGGGAATGCCCTCTTTATTTAACGTGGGGACTTTCGGTAGCTACAGGATGCTTCGCTCGGTGCTTGTGCCGAGTCTGCTTCCCTTGGACGGTTTGACCGAGGTTGCCGGAGAGCTTCAGTACTCAGTAGAAGCTCGGGTCGATAGGGTTCGAATCTTCTAGTTCGCCGACGATCGGGGCTCAGAACTAGGAGGTGGCGCTACAATGCCAACAAAAACTATGCAAGGAGCTTATCGTCGATCCTTTTTACCAAAGTTTTTGACCTCCTTTCCACACCTTCTTCCGACCTCCCTTTTGAAAGATTGCTGGAAGAGGCTCTTAAATGGATGGGAGACAGCTTGGCTGCTCCTTGAATTATGTAATGTGACCATACATTGTTTAGAGATATCCTGCTGTTCACCTGTACCATGAGCGGTCATTCGAGGAGCCGTGTTTTACATCACGTCACGCAGGAGTGGGAAAGCCCCTCCTCGTATGTGTGACAGCGGCTGCTAGATACTCGAGTGGATCTGGCTAACTCACCGAGCACCGGCGGCTCTCGCCCTTCGCTTGGACAAGTGAGGTAAGCTGTATTTATGAGGGTGCAGGCTGCTTTGGCGCCTATCCGCTCACTCGTACTGTGGGTGGCCATCTGACGGGCCTGGAGCACTGTGCCCCCTCCCTACGCCTAAATGGAAGCGGGAGAATGGATGCCCAGTACTCGAGTGGGTTTGGACAGCTTGTCGAATGCCGGCGGATTCAGCTCTTGATTCTGACGGGTTAGGTGAACCGCATTTATGAGCGTGCAGGCTGCTCTGACGCCTATCCGCTCACTTGTATCGTGGGCGGCCATCTGATGGGCCTGGAGCACTGTGCTCCCTCCCCTCACATCATGGGAAGTAGGGAAGGCTTGTCCCTGAGAACCCGGCTCTCGACTCGCGTGGGCGAATTTGGACCTATGCAGGCGGATCCGGATAACTTTGGCTTATGAGGGCGAATTCACTTTACCGGCGAGTTTAAATAACTTGGCGCATGAGGGCGCATATGGGGCTTGTGCGTCAGCGAGCCCATGCCGTGGTCGCGGTCCGCCCTTCACCCAAGTAGATGGTTCCGATTCGTGGGCGGATTCATGTACCAATTCGCCGCGGTAATTTTCACCGTCTACAATAAATTCTCTCATTTGTTCCTCGAAATGCCAAGTTATGTTTAGAAAGATATTTAACAATAGAAATTATCTTTTGTAATACTTTCTTCCAATGTTCCTTCTCTTTATTAATTTGCTCTTGAATATTTTTATCGATTGCTTCATTTTTCTTTAATCTTATGCGTAAATCAAGCCAAGTATTCATGATAATGATGTGCTCATTAGTTGTTTCATGTTCTTTAAGCCTAGCACTAAGATGTATCCAATCATTAAATCCTTCGTTTATTAAAAAACTTTTCTTAAAACCATTTTTAAACAATTTACAACAAAAACAGAATACTTTATCGATATCCTTTGAATAAACTAACCATTCCCTATCCCATTTCTCTCCATTTGATAAATGCCTAGTGTAAAATATCGAAGAAAAACATCTTCCTAATTTATCTTTAGGACCTTTTTCGACTAATAGATCTCTTATAGGGCCATTTTCCACTAATATATCTCTAGATTATGTGTCCAAATTATCCCAAGTTCTTGGATCATAAATATTCAAATTCATGAGCATGGACTGATTAGGTTATTCATTGCCTAAAATATTTTCATTCTCATTTTCATTTTCATTGTCAATATCAATTTCATTCTGGTTTTGATTCTCATTTTTACTTTCATTTTCATTTTCATTATGATTCTCATTATCATTATAATTTTCATTTTCATTATGATTCCCATTTTCATTATCATTCTCATTTTCATTCTCATTCTCATTTTCATTATCATTTTTATTTTTAGTTTGATCATCAACATTTTCATTCTCATACTCATTCAGGACCAAATCATTAATGTTATCATTTTTAATTGAATTTTCAACTAAATCTTGTGTTTCTCTAACAATGAATTTATCAAGCGTTCCACATTGAGTTTGGACAAATTGTTCAATTTTTCTTTTTTTCTTGCGTTTATCATATCCAGAAGGATACTTTCTTGGAGGCATTTCTATTTTCTATAATAAAACAAAAAATATTATAATCAAATTGAAAGAAGCTAAAAGATTCGGAACAATACAACCTAATGGAGGCGGAGGACGAGCGCCGAGCAGGTTGGGCTGGAGGCGTCGGAGCTCGACGGATACCCAAAAGGCTAAGCGTTCCTGCATCTACAATTTGATATATATGAGATTACCAAATTGCATGAAGAATAAGCCATGAATTTAGCAGAAGATCCAAAGGATCAGCAGCCAAGAAGCTCTCAGAATATAATCTCTTCCTGGCTCTCAGAATATAATCTCGCAGAGAAACTCAAATAATAAAATAAATTCTCAAGTAATTGTCTCACTAAATAGAAAACTAATGGAGATGTGGTTCTAAGCTACAAGATGAGACGATCAAATCAAATAAATTAATAGAGATCTCACGGATCCACAGCCAAAAGAATGAAAGATCCCATATTCACAATCTCACTTCTAATATCAAATTATCAGTAAGATTTCACATAAAAAAATTGTCTAAAATCAGCATTAATCCAGAGATTTAAAGATCCACCGCCAAAAGATCTCACATTTACAATCTAACTTCTAATTTCAAATAATCAGCAAGGTTTGACAGAAAATCATCTCAGAAAGAGCTTAAAAGTTATAAAAACAGCTAAAATTGAGAAATTAACCGCTGCTGGTCGAGACTCGAGAGGAGATGGAGGCGATGGCCGATGGGCGGAGGCCGATGGCTGGGCGGCTGCCGGCTGGGCCGTGTGGAGTGAGATCAGCGAGGCCGCGGAGCCGGCGGAGGTCAGAGGTCAGGCGGATGGCTGGGCCTAGGCGTTGAGCGGAGCTGCGGAGGAGGCTTGGGGCTGACTGGCTGAGCCGCTGAGCAGTGAGCAAGAGGGGAGTTGGGAGGAGTGTGGGGGAAGAGGAGGAGGCAGGGCCGCAGGGGATCTCAGATCTGGAAGAGGAGATGGGTTTTCTTTTGATGAGGAGAGAGAGAGGATGAGGCCGCATTGGGACTTGGGATTTGAGGGAATGGGTTATGGCTGGACTGAGTATGATTGTATGAACCGACTTAAAAAAAAATTTGGGCCCCCAATTTTAGGGGGCTCTGTGCGATCGCACTGCTGGCACACCTTCAGGGCCGGGGCTGATACTACTACTACTATAACTCATAGATTTCCTAACAAACTCTTGAATTTCCAAAAAACATTTTTGCATTTACAAATTCATGCATCTACATATTCATTTATTTGACCCCTCAAGCAACTAAATGATCTTTTTAGTTTTCAAGATATATAGTTCAATCAAGTTTATTTTCAACAAATAATGAGTCACTGGTTGATGGCCTGCCTGTGAGCATGATAGCAAAGGTGTCCAGGTCTGCAAAACCGGATGATCAAAAAGACGCCTAAAAAGTAATAAATGAAGAAACGTGAATCATTATTGCGTAACTGATAATCTGCACTCACATCTCTCTCTCTCTCTCTCTCCTGCCTCTCCATTTTATCTTTTCTCTGTCTCCCGCTTTAGTGGCTGTCCCAAAACAAAAGATTCTGTATGGCCTTTTGATGGTAATCTTTTCCGCCTAACACTTGTCCACAAAGGCGTCCCCACCTGCTGGAGTCTCATAAACCCACGTGAAGCAAAATAATTTCAGATTCATTGATACCGTCTAGATGCAATTGCTTATACTCTCAATCAGATAAGATGGCGATTTGATGACTCTAATGTCGGTCGCCTTCTCATTAATCATTCTCACTCTACAGTTAGTTAGTGAATCTCATTGGTTAATTAATTTATGGTATTGGGACAAAAGATTTGGTGGTGCTAGATCCAAGAGCAGTGAGGCCGCAAGCAGTACAACATGTCTCCCTGTACGTGCGTGCATGAGCCGCGTGCGTGCATGTGAGAGGAGCGTGAGAGCGCGAGGGAGGACTGGACGTAGGTGTAAAACGTAATTACCATGAGCATGATGTTGAAATCTGTACCTTTCTCCGCTGTACTTTTCGTCAGCCCGTGACTTGACTGAAAACCTTTATAAAATGCTCGACTGGTTAATAGGGTTATATACATATGAGTGGCACTAGGGGCACCCCCTAACCACAACTCCAACCACCCTCTCTCTCTTTTTTACTACCGGGCCTCACATGTGATTTTAAATTTTTAAAATCACATGCGGCACCCGGTGCACTGTAGCAAAAGAGAAGCGTGTTGTTGGAGTTGTGCTTGGGGGTGTGCCCCTATCATTTTCCTATACATATATATAGTGTGCAAAAGATGACTTTCATTTTTTTATTTTCGCTACAATAATTATGTATTTAAAACATCTTTTGTAAGTAATACAGTAATAATTTTTTAAATGTTGCATTATCTCGCCTGAGCTACAGTAATAATGTTACAGTAATTTTTTAACGCTACAGTTCCTGCCTGCGCTACAGTAATAATGCTACAGTTTTTACTTTCGCATGAATAGTGAACCTCGGATCCTTCTGCCCTTGCTACAGTAACAATACTACAGTGATTTACTAAAGCAGGAATAATGAAGATTGGATCCTCCTATTATTATAGAGGAATAGATATATATATATATAGAAAGAGAGAAAGAAAAAAATGGATATGCTTGATGCCAAATACAAATTTTATGCTTGGTACTAAGATGTCCTATTCCTATCTCGCGCTATTCATATCAACTTGAATCGATTCTACGACAAGTCCCCCACAAGTTCGATCGATTGAAGCTCCTCATCGAGCTCGACGTCAGCAACAATCGATTCGTCGGGAAACTTCTTGATGTAAATACCTTTCTTGGTTTATTAGAGAAAAAGAAAGCTTTCACTTTTTATGAATTTACTGATGTATATGTAAATTATGTACTTGAAAAAAAGTTGTTTTTTTCTTTGTTTATTAGAAGTTAACGGATATGAATAATCATTGGTAAACTAGAACTGGACTGAAGGATTAAGAATGAAAAGAAGTGCATGTTCAAATTTTAGTTAAAGGAACTTGGCTATTTCAGGTTTACTTTGTTTCTACCAAGTTTCTTGTAGTGTCTCTGAAACCCGAGTTTTTTGAAGGATTACATTTTGACTTTACAAAAGGTTTGAACCAAAAGTTTTCACTGAGTCACAGGTAATTTAGTATTTAATTATTGAATGATTATGAATTTTTCAAGTTTTAGTGTATTGAATGATTATGATTTATTCTAAGATTTGGCTTTAGCATTGTAGTGTTTTGTAAGTTTTGACTTTAAAATTGTTTATATAATCATAATAAGTGTCTTTATGGGATGACGGAACTTCAGTCTCAATCTTCTGAAACTGTTAAGGTTCCTACTTCACATTATGAATTCGGAGCGAATTTTCTTGATCCAAAGGTTAGTGACAATCTGTGTAAATTCTTTCCGGCTACATGATTCTCTGCTTGATTTATCCTGTATATACGCTCTTCAAAATTCCCCTGTAGTAACTAGGTAAAAAAAAACTCATTCATTGTATTTCTACAGCTGATGCTTATAAGGAGGATGATGACTGATTTAACTGATAAATTTACCGTGAAAGTTAATGCACAGGTAAATCTTAACTTTGTAAGCTAATAATGTCTCTATATCATAAGGTAATTGTTCATTCTATATTTCTATTTAGTTGATGTTGACGTTTTCTAAGTGATGTTTATTGCAAATTCCTACTAGCTTACCAACGAACCCCATTACTCTCAAGGAATGTTCAACTTTGATTATAAGGTGAGTTTGTCTTCCACTATTTTCTTTTTAACTGGCTGTTTCTTATATTTTTATTGTTGGATATTTTGTTGGAGAAAAGGTAATTTTACCTTCATGAATAGTCCCACATGGAATAGTGTTATAAATACAATTAAAATGTGCGTAACGGCGATACATTATGGAGAACATTATAAAAATTTATGACGAACGTTACCGTATTAATTGTAGGAATTATAATGACTTTCTTAACCCTATATATACACCCTCTTATTCACTTTCAGAAAAGATATAGAAACAATTCTCTCTTTTTCCTCTTCTCTCCTCTGCATATTATTTTCGTTCATATGTTGGTGTTATTTTTGGGCAACCGTTCTTCGTCTGAGCTGAAGCTCTGTTCTCTCGCCCGAGTACATAGTCGGCCGCTTCCGGGGTTTTTCCCACTAGAGGAGAAATGATCATATATGTCAGAGCGATAGGCAGGTTCTCAATCTTATAGGGTAGTGTTTACACGACTGTTTTCGATCAAGCCAGACATTCTTATTACACTACAACAAAATACATCATTACCGACGAATCAAAAACATCGGCAAAAGTTTAAAAAACGTCGGGAAAAATCTTTCCTGACGCAAAATGTAACGTCGCTAACGCGTCGCCAAAAGTACGTCAAGGAAAGTATTTGGTGATGCAAACGTACTGCATCGGTAAAAGTCAACACGTTTGGCGACGCTTCATGTGTCGGGAAAAGTAGTACTTTTAGCGACGCAGGTTGTTTTGCGTCGGCAAAAGTATGCAGAATTTTCTCAAATGCAAGAGTGCATCGGCAAAAGTAGTACTTTTGGCGACGCATGCAGCATCGGAAAAAGCCAATGCGTCGGCAAAAGTATAGCTTTTATCGACGTAAAACTGTTCGTCACTAAAAAATATACATTTGGCGACGCAAGTTAGCGTCGGCAAAAGTGTAGCTTTTAGCGACGCAGAATGAAGAGTCGCTAAAAACTATATCTTTGACGACGAAAGATGGCGTCGCTAAAAGATATTACTTTTGGCGACGCAATATAGCGTCGGCAAAAGTATTATTTTTAGTGACACAATATAGCCTACACTGAAGTTGAACATCCACAAAAAAATTTCTCCCATTCACATCAACAAAGAAACCAAACATAAAATTATACTCCAAACAAGTTGCATATTATGATAAACAAAGAATTTGCTCCCATTGCAAAATAGTTACATTCATTTCCATTTCCAAGCAAACAACTAAACATAAGGAATCATCTCTGCATAAAAGAAAAATACTTAAAGATCACATTCCTTTACTTCATTTTTCTATGCTAAAGTGTCATCACATCGAGCATATCGTTTTGTGTGAAAGCAAAGCAGCAAGCTTCAGAAACATGAAAATATAGTTTAAACGACTAGGATACAAATAAACAAACAAGACCATTATCCTCTTTTACCTCGATATTAATCTTGTAATAAACATCAAACAACATAGAGATTAATATACTCAATGTTTTCATACAGACATGATCCTCAATGTTTGATAAAAGCATAGAAATTTCATTAACTGTGATGCCATCCATGAGTCGACTTGTAAAATCAATGAGTCGACTCATAACCTCGCCTTATAGGTGTAGGCATCGAAAATTGCCGATAGGTCCCCACTCACAGCTCAGTGTTAACGATCGACGATTGAACGTCACTACCCGGTTCACAAGAGTTCAAATGACGTCGGTGAGCGCCCGAAGCGAACCGACGAACTACGTGAGCCAACAAATCTCAGAACAACGGGGATATGGATTGACCAAAAAACCCCGCGATCACCGCAATTGGACCAACGCCTGCCGTGTCCCGATCATCCCACTGATAATCCAACCATCGGGATCAACAGAGCTCTTCGCCTGAATTCCAACGCATCCGAAATCACTCAGATCCGAGTTCGGACGAAAAGTCAACGAAGAATCAACGACGGGACAACGGTAGAACAACGGTAGCACCTCGGACCAGACTGAGGCACCCAGGGGCATCCCGGCGAGGTCGAAACACCCGAGCGGTGTCTTGGCAAAGCCAAGACACCCCAGGGGTGTCTCGGCCAGGCCGAGACACCCCCAAGGTGTGTCTCGGCCCCTTATGGTCCCCCCTCTCTCCATTCGGCTATAAATAGCCCCCTATGGCCTTCATTCAAGGGGCCTTGGTTTTGGAGCTCTGATTTTGGATCTTGGGATTATCCTCGAGGTCTGAAATTTTAGAGAAGAGCGGCGAAGCCCTGCCGGAGCGAGGAGTCAGAGTTTTCAAGAGAGCGGCGAAGCCCTGCCGGATCGAGGAGTGAGAGTTCTTCATCGACATTTCATTCACCCCCCCTTCTTTTTCCTTAGTGTTGCCCATTAGCGGTGACCACTAAGAAAAGCTATTATCTCGTATTAGCCGAGATATATACTTATAACCTCTAGATCTCACGCGGATCGACGAGGTTCTGTTTCTATATCCCCTCGTGGATAGACGAAACTCTGCCGTATTTTCCCGGAACGGATCTGAAGAGTCGGCGGTCCACGGATATCAACATCCCCGTCACAGGCCAACAACCCACGCAAGCGAGACCGCACCAAACCGGGATCTCGTGTTTATTTTTGATAAAGTTGTAATCATTTTGTTTTCATTTAAATTCTGTTGTAACGCTTGAAGTTGTAACAGATCTCAAAAAGAGCAATGAAAACAACAACTTTTGACGAAAACAAGCTGGCGACCACAGTGGGAGCCGCCGATCACGCTGCCGAGATCGGAGTGACGCAACCGGCCTTCAAGATCCGGGTGAATGAAGAGGTCGAATACGAGTTCGACCAGCAGAAGTTTAAAGAGTACCTCTCTTCCTCCTCCTCCAGATCCGCCTCTCCGCATCGGCGTAGGAAGAACTCATCTCCCAAAAGGGCTCGCGGGATCTCCAACTCCTCAATCCAAGACCCCGCCATCGCTGCCACTACGCCCGTACCACGCAACGGCCCCGCGTCGTTCAGCGTGGTTAAGGCTGTAGACCCGGCCCTCACAACCACCATAAAGGCGATAGGTGATGCTGTTCCGGCTCCATCGAAGAGGGCGCTCCAGAGGCGTCGTCAACGCCTCACTCAACAACTCGCCAAGGCCAGGGAGTCAAAAGATGGAGTGCGCTATGCAGAAGACTTGAAGTCGAGGCAGCAGCAAGAGCAACGGCAAGTAATCAACTTCCCCTCCAAATCAGGAGCAAGTGAGTGGATCCGCGTCAAGAGGAACCGCTCCATGCTCGAGGAGCGAATCAAGAAGCGCCGTGCTTTACTTGCGCATGCCCGGCTCCTCCTAAAGAAGGCGGAAGAGATGCAGCAAGAAACAGCGGTCAAAACGCCGTCCAAAAGCAAACTGGTGTGGGTTCCTAAATCGACACCAACACCTCCAGCAAAGAAGGGTGAGGCCATCACCCGAAGTTCCTCCAAACCAGAGCCTGTTTCTACTGTAGCGGCACCCTCAACGGGGCCAGGTAAGAAAGGGGATCATTCAAGATCCCAGGTTCCTTTGACAGGTCACCTTGGTCCCTTACCGGAGAACCGAGGTAGAATACCCGTCAAAGAACGGCTGGGACCATTGAAAGGTCCCCAAGTTAAAAATCAGACCGGGGGTGGAATCAATCCCCCCAAGAAAGATGAAAAAGGGAAAGCCCTTATCACCGACCGCATCGGATTGCGAGTCGAATTAAAGGAGCCCGTTCAGTTTATACGCTCACAAAAGCGTAAAATTGAACGGGCCACTCTTGAAAAATCAAACAAGGCATCTCATCCCCGAAGGGAGGCACACTCATCTGAGGATGAGAGTGTTATATCGGGGAACACATACCAACATTCTGTAGGTTGCTCCAGCTATAAAGCTGATGAGTTGTACTACAGAGCTGGGGGTATGGAAAAGCCCCGAAAAAGATGTGTGCAGGACATGGAGCCCCGCTGCCCGTGTGCCAACATCATCAAGGCGGTGCTGTCCGAGTGTTGTTGTGACAGTCCTCCAAGAAGAATCTCAGTGTTCGAAAGACTCTCCAAGCCGAGGCATTTCCACAAGAAGAAATTGCTCCGCCGGGAAGACGAATATCCAAGAGTGTCGGTTAACATGACCGGCAGGGGAAATTCAACACAACCCTTCAGCATAGATCAGCTTGCCGAGATATCCCGATGTATGACACGGTTGCGGCCTGGAGCCAGCGGCCAAAAGAATTACCAAAGGGTACCAATTAGGCTCTCCTTAGAAGAAGAAGAGTCAGAGGCTGATTCGGACTCTTGCTCGGCAGTGGCATCCGATGACACGGCCTCGAGTGCGGGCCAACCTTATGAATCGCTCATGATCAGCGCCGAACAAGTGTCAAAGATACTTGAAGAGGCCCTGTCTAAGCAGAAGGAAAGCTTCAAATTCGAAATGGAGATGACCCTGCAGCGAATGAGGGAGATGCACGACCAACAGATTGCGGCACTGACGGTCCACCAAGGAGAGCCAAATCGACGCAATCCAGAAGAGAGTGAACGGGAAGCGGATAATATCAATATCCCTCCTGTCAACACCGACAATAGGGGTGGTCCCGCAGAAGATAATGCCAAAGAGGACCACGTCACCTCTCCTAGAAGCCACTCAAAGGCCGAGACGAGTGAAGACAGGAAGATGAAAGATCTGGAGAGCAAAATCAATGCATTGATGAACGCTCAAGAGGTAAAGAGATCCGATATACCCTGTCCCTACCCAAGGGAGTGGAAATCGATCCCATATCCGGCAAAGTTTAACTTGATTAACTTTACGCCGTTTGATGGGAAGGGTTCCCCTACCCAACACTTAATCTATTTCAAGTCTCATTTAGGAATCATTTCCGGTAATGAGCCCCTCATGGTGCGGTCATTCGTCGGCACTCTTCACGGAGCTGCCTTCGATTGGTATCGCCGTCTCAAGCCCGGAAGCATCAACGGCTGGGACGACATGGAGGATATGTTCCTAACAAACTCCTTTGATGACGATACCGAAGTTTCAATCGGCACGCTGTTCGATGAAAAGCAAAAGAATGGCGAGACGGTTGAAAACTTCGTGAAAAGATTCCGGAACAAAGCAATGAATTGCAGGGATCCGGTCAGCGAGGATTTCATCCTCGAAACCTGCCACAACAACCTGACGTTAGACATCCTCGAAGGCATGGGAATGGCGCCGCCAAAGACCTGGAAGGACCTGAAGGTACGGGGAGAGCGTGCTGAGCGATTCCTCAAGAGGAAGAAGGCAAAGAGAGGGCAAATACCAAATAATGCCCCGCAACCAAACTTTACCCCCAAGGGTAAAGGGAAGGCACATGCAAATGCTGTGGTCGCGAACCAAGTATTTGAGGTACAAGCACAGCCGCAACAGCCGCAACAGCAGCAACAGAGAGCGCCTCAACAATCCAGGTGGCAACAACAGCCCCAGAAGCAAAAGGTCGGGGAGCCGAGGTTCCCGAAGGTCTACTCATTCAGGGAAGACGAAGTCCCCAGTATCTTCAAGTACCTAATCGAGAACAACAAAATCAAGTTGCCACTGATTCAGGATCAAGAAGATGCCAAGAGGATCAATGATCCCAAATACTGCGCATTTCACAGGGCGGTGCACCATCCTACCAAGGTATGCTACGCTCTCAAAGATAAAATTCAGGCCCTAATCGATGTTGGGGTCATCACTATGAAACAGCCCAAAGAGAAGAAGGTGGGTGCAAACACCGTATCCATTAGCTTTGGATCTGTTCCCTCGAGTTGGTTCCAACACGAGCCGGTGATCAATGCGGCAGTGAAGACGGTGAACGATGATCCGCACCAACAGCGTCAGAAAGGGCTTGTGCCACACACAGCCCCGAATGGCGAGATTCTGTGGGTTCATCCGGACTTGATCACAGATGAACAATGGACCGGGGCCTCTTCCAAAAAGAAGAAGTCAAAGAGAAAGGGGAAATCCTGTTGCGGGGCTTCTGCTATACCGGGGGTGGATGACGACAGAATTCCGACCTTCCCGCTTTCTGAAGACGAGCAAGAAGCTTTTGCAACCCGAAGCGGGAACGAATATCACTTCAAGTATCCGGATGCTTCCGAGCAGTTGGGTACCAGAACCCCACCTTCCAAGACGCTAGCAGAACTGGGGATTTCAGCAATTCCCCCAACGCCAGCAGCTACGGAGAAAATCCCACAGAAGGAGAAAGGGAAAGAGCCTTTACATCAAGAAGTTCAGAACCCGAGGCAGTCTCGATTCAATCATCCGATTGGGCGAGACAAACCGGGGAATACAAGCTCTTCCCCCCATTTCGATATCATGGCGCAATTAGCCAACATCCCGGCTAGGATAACTCTCTACGAGTTGTTGCGTCTTTCGAAGGATACACGGAAAGCACTACAAGAAGCCTTGAGTGATTCCGAAGCCTTCTTGACTCGAATCAAGCCATCTTCCAAAGAACCAGAGTCATCAGCCCAACAATGCAATCTGGCGGTGCATCACTTCCCCTGCATCTCTTTCACCAAAGAAGACATGCAAACGAAGAACTCAAAGCATGATAGGCCCTTGTATTTCACCGGGCATATTGGCTCCAGCGTTGTCAACCGGATCCAAGTCGATCCGGGTTCCGCTGTTAGCATCATGCCATTCCGATTGATGCATCATCTCGGAATCCCGACTAGCAAATTAGCGTCCACTGGCACGACGATTTATGGATTCAACACCAGCGGGTCCAAACCCTTGGGGAAGATCCGAATCAAATGCCAGATT
>BQKN01059692.1:0-14369 GCA_022839385.1 Asparagus kiusianus
ATGACTCAACCAGGTTCGATGAATTGGCGGTTAGCAAAGTGGGCTCTTCTCTTGTCCCAGTATGATTTGCACTTCAAACAGCAGAAGTCGGTCAAAGGACAAGCGATTTGTGATCTTTTAGCGGCAAGTCCAACAACAGATACGGTCAAAGTATATGATGACTTGCCAGATGAAACCCATGAGTTTAACACCACATCACACCAACAAGTATGGAAATTGTACTTTGATGGTACTTCAAGAGCAGTTAATAAGGCAATAACCCCTGGATGTTCTAGAGTCTCCTTCGGAGTTGGAGTTGTCTTAGTTTCCCCAGGGAAGCACGTGATGCCTCGAGCTTATTCACTGACGAATCCATGTTCCAATAACGTAGCCGAGTACAACGCGCTCCTCATTGGACTCAGTTTTGCCAAAGAGCTGGGGGTCGAACATCTCGAAGCTTTTGGGGATTCTCAATTGATAGTCAACCAAGTTCGTGGAGAGTATGAAGTCAGGAACCCAGATCTGATTCCGTACCACCAGGAGGCCATCAGAATGGTAGATTCTTTTGAAGAATTTTATATCGAATACATCCCACGTCTCCAGAATGCTTATGTAGATGCACTGGCAGCACTAGCAGTACCACTCGCGCAACCGCCCGAAGCTGAACTACTAGTCACAGTAAGATCACACCAACTCTGCATACCCATATACTATATGGATATCGAAGAGGAGGATGATAGAAACGTAAACGCCAAAGAGGTGAACTCAACCCAAATCGGGTCTGAGTCCCGAGATTGGCGCTTTCCCATTATTGATTACGTCCAGTATGGCATTTTGCCGGAGGATGTAAAAGAAAGAGAATCTATTCGCCGAAGAGCACCACGGTTCTTTTACAATACTGAGACCCGCACATTATACCGTCGAGGGTATAATGATTTGCTTCTCCGATGCCTTTCGAATGAAGAAGCAAAAGAAGTTCTTAAGGAAGCACACGAAGGAGAATGCGGCGCACATCAGCCCGGTCCCAAATTTTATGATCGAATCAGAAGAATGGGATATTTCGGGCCAACAATGGTACGTGATGCGATCGAGTACGCCTGAGAATGTCACGCCTGTCAAGTGCATGCGAATTATATGCACCAACCACCGGAGCGGTTACACACGTCAACCACGTCCTGGCCATTCGAGACATGGGGTATGGACATTGTCGGTCCTATTTTTCCTCCTTCAGTCAAAGGTGATCGATTTATCCTCGCTATCACGGACTACTTTTCAAAGTGGGCTGAAGCAATTCCGCATAAAGAAGTGAAGACGAACAACGTCATCAACTTCATCAAGCATCATGTCATATACCGACACGGCGTGCCGAGACGGATCATTCATGACAACGGTCCGCAATTCATAAACAACGCTTTCATCAGGTTCTGTGATAAATTCAAGATTCAAGATGTTTCGTCAACGGCTTATTATCCCGCTGCTAATGGATTAGCTGAGGCTTTTAATAAGACGATCATCAAGATCTTGTCAAAACTCGTGAAAACCAATAAGCGAGATTGGGATGATAAATTCGGCGAAGCGCTCTGGGCTTATCGCACCACCATACGCACGCCTATGGGAGTCACCCCATATTCGTTGGTGTACGGATGTGAAGCAGTGCTACCGTTGGAGATTCAAATCCCTTCCCTTCGGATCGCTCTCGCAACGGAGATGACGACCGAAGAGCAGCATCAAAAACGTCTCGAAGAACTCGAGAGATTGGATGAAAAGCACCTGGAAGCTCAACAACACATCGAGTTTTATCAGGCTAGAATATCCAGGGCTTTTGACAAAAGGGTCCGCCAAAGAAGCTTCAAGGAAGGAGATCTGGTCCTCGCTGCTCGTCGACCAATAATCCTCAATTCCAAGAAGAAAGGTAAATACGAACCCAAGTGGGAAGGACCGTTTGTAATAGACACAGTCTATTCAAACGGCGCTTATCGCTTAATTTCTCTAGAGGGTGTCAGGCAATTAATGCCAATAAATGGGAAGTTTTTGAAAAAGTACTATCCCTAGTACATTCAGGACAACTCATTTATCGGGAAGTTCCTTGAAGAATATTACATTCAATATTCTAGAGGATAACCCAAATTCATTTTAACCACCAAAATTCCTCACTGATCAATTCCAATTTACAGTGAGACCATCAAAATGTTCTTCTGGCCCTCTTGACTCTCTCCATGAACAAGAGGTCCCCTTTCAGTTCGGAGTCCCCTTTCGATAAACGAAAGAACTCCCTTCCTTTTCTCTTTGGTTAAACCTTCTCATGGTTATAACCGAAGTTGAAATTTCAGTTCGATAAACGAAAAACTCATCTTCTGATCAGATAACCAATCCTATAAAAGGTAAGTTTATCTAGATCTTCCGGATTCTCGGAGTGGAGATCCCACTTCTAGTTTCCTTCTTGCACTGGAAATAGAATATAAAATTATTCCTTTCAAGAATCAAGGAATAGAATATAAAATTCTTCCTTCCTTGCTCGGGGAATAGAATATAAAATTCTTCCTTTCCCACACCAACTCTTTTTCCAATATTTAATAATTTAGGATTCATCCTAGGAAGTTTATCCCGAATCCTAAACAGGGATAAGTCTGCGCCTAACACGCGCTGTCGGTTTAGTCTTTTTCCGCAGAAAAAGACACCAGAGTTCAATTCTGGGGTATTTTATCCTGAAACCTAAGCAAGGATAAGTCCGCACCTAACACACGCCGCCGGTTAGTTCTTAACCGTTGAGAAGAACGCTCGTCCACATATTCAATATTGTGGCAGGTTGTTGTTAATAATATAGAAATCCATGCCTCACACGCATGGGGAATTTTATCCTGAATCCTAAGAAAGGATATGTCGACGCCTAACACGCGTCGCCGGTTTGGTTTTTATCCGTAGAAAAAGATACCAGAGCCTGACTCTGGGGACCTTTATCCCAAAGCCTAAGTAGGGATAAGCCAACGTCTAATACACGTTGCTGGGTAGTCTATTCCCATAACAATGGAAAAGTCTACATATTCGAAGTTGTAGCACGAAGTCTAAGGGAGTTCATTCCTTTAGCGCAACGTCACATGCGGAACGGATTAAAACAATCCGCAAGTAAGCCCGACTCAAACGGTAGTCGGTAAGAGCACATCAAATCCGTTAAAGGCTGAGGATTTGCCAAAAATCCTGAGTCAACGTCTCATACACGTTACTGTTTAGTCTTTTCACAGGAGAAAGACGAAGTCTACGTATTCATTGTCATAGCACTAAAAGAGTTAACTCTTTTAGCTTAACGTCACTTGCGGAACGGATTTAGACAATCCGCATGCTAGCCCGACTCAAACGGTAGTCGGTAAAGGCTAATCAAATCCGTTGAAGGCTGGGGGTTAGCCAAAAATCCTAAAGCCAACACCTAACACGTGTCGCCGGGTAGCCTATTCCCGTAACAATGGCGAAGACTATGTATTCGACATCATAGCACAGAGTCTCAGAGAATTCAATCTCTGAGCGCAACGTTACATGCGAACGGATTTAAACAATCCGCATGCTAGCCCGACTCAAATGGTAGTCGGTAAAGGCTCATCAAACCTGTTGATGGCTGAGGGTTTTCCAAAAATCCTATGAGTATTATGGTCAATCATTTCAAACGAATGACGAATCATAATAAAAATAAAGATGAAAACCAGTTTCACTAAAGGAATCAAAGGTCAAAGTACTCAGCAAACAAAATCATACATCAAGCCCATGACCAAAAATCTGCTGACTGATCTTAGAAAGCTTCTCATCATAAGCTTGTCTAAGTTCAGCTCTGATGGACTCCTCGGTGGTGGCTGAAGTCCTCGCAACAATCTCCTCTGTCTCGGCTAGCTTCTGCTCCAAGGATCTCAACTCATCAGATAAAGCAGTGTGGGTTTGCTGATCCTGTGCTTTCGTCATCTGAAGAATATCCAAAGTCTCCTCTTTTTCACGGAGTGTTCTTCTGAGCTGGTCTATCTCGGTCGCACAGGAGGTAATACAAAGATCGAGCTCGGCAAGCGAAGATGATCTAGTAGCAAGGCTGGTCTTAACTCGATCTACTCGGCCCCGCTGCATCTGAATCTCGAGCTCAGCAAGAATCCGAGTCTCGCATGATGACTGTAAGCGGGTGTCCAGCTCGGCAACAATAAATAAGGAGGCGCCTGCATCTCGGAGCTCACGAAACATCTGAAGCTCATGCTCTAGGCAATCAAGGTCATCAACTATAGCCTGTGCCAAATCTGGATATCCTGCTTCCCTTATCAAATTGACTTTGGAATCAAGAAAAGACTTGAATTGGCGAAGGAAGAGTCCACCGTGGAAGAGCTTGCCAATCATAGCATTCACGAAAGAGAAGAAGGAACGAAGTTCTATGCAGAGAACGATCTTCTCAGGATCGTTGTCTGATAGCAATTCCTTCACTAGGATATGAAGCCGAGAAGAAGACCCTACACAAAGAAGGAGAAATCCATCAAAAATGTTTTGAGGAGGAAATAAATAACATTCTCAGTTGCTTAATTCATACCCTCTTGAGTCACTGGGGGTACTGGGGGTGTAACCGCTGCAGAGGTATCAACTGGGGTAGTTGGTCTCGCAGTCGGCTCAACAGGATCAGTCTCTACAAAAGCTCCTGTCAAACACAAAACAGAATTCTCAGAGACATCACATTATAGCTGCATTAGTCAAGAATTGGCTAGTCCTATAATTAACTTGGGAGGAGGCACGTACCTTCAAAAGAACCACCCTCAAGGTTCTCAGGGAATGTGGACTCAGGAAACCTATCTCCAGGCAACTGGTCATCAATCTGAGGAGAGCCACACATGAAGTGAATCATAGGAGTGTCCACAAGCAAGCCTTCCTCGTCAAAATCATCAATCGAGAAGTCTGACACAAGAGAATATAAGTACCAAAGAAGAATGAAGAGACTACAACCAATTGAAATGAGTTACCTTTTACGGGTACATTAGCCTCTTTATTTCCAAAATCCACGTTCGCCTCCTGCAAGTTATCTGAAGGAGAGAGAAGTACAGAGACAATTAGAGGATGCGCAAATTCCGAATCATTCGACTCCTTTGCGTGTCATCTAAAAGATATATTATCAATGGTAGATGTACCTGGATTCGCTGGGTCGGGTCCTACATTGATATCCTCCCTAACGTCGGCAGCTACTGCAGGCCTCTCCACCTGGCGCGGTGAGTCAAGCTCGCCAGGAGATACAGGAACAGGATCGGGACTCATCTCGCTCTCTCCACGCTCTCCTATATAGAGATGGAAAAGTGTGAGTCAATGTTCTGAATAATCAAGAGGATGGTTTACAGGATAGATGTTACCTCTGTCACTAGCAGGATCATCACCAGCCAAATCCATATCAGATGCTTGTGAAGCTGCGCGTGGCTTGCGAGCCAATCTCTTCCGCCTAGCAGCAGGAACAATAATCGAAGGTCTCGCCTGGGGAGGATGACGGAACTCTTCTTCCTGGTCACCAATGGTCCCTGAAACATCAAACCATTGTCAGCTTTAATAATTCTGGAAAGCAGAAGAAAAAGATGAATGATTAACCTCGTTCGGAAAAGTCCTCGTAATCTTCAGGATCTCCGCCTGAAGCCTCGTCTGCAGAATGGAAGGTCCTCTTCCCCTCTTCATCAATCCGACGAGTCTTGTTCCGTATCCTCTGTGACCAAGCGTTCTCCCAAATCCTACGAGAATCAACCTGAGAAGCTTCCTCGGCCTCTAGCTCTGCGATCGGCTTCACGGGGATAGTCTTATTAGCTGCTAACAACCACTTGCAGCTTAAGAAAGTGAGGTTCAACTGCCGATCAGCACTCGGGAGACTGAACTTAGCACCAGTACAGCCAGTCACGGTCCACAACCATGCACGGAGACCATCCACCAAACCGTCGTGGGCCCAAAGCTGCTGACGGGGATTCCCGACGTAAAGCTGATCATATCCAAACTAGCGAGCGAATCGGCAGGATAGATATGGCTCTATGAAACACTGATCCCTCACCCAAAAAATTAGATAACCTGGCCTAATGTTCACCAGCCAGTTAAAGCAGCCGATGTCTAAGTGAGTTCGATACTCCCTCGGCCTCTCCTCATCTATCAAACAATCGCCGTATCGGCCGGAGAACTGCGGGAAGCAAGTGGAAAATGTCCAACACTTGTGGACCTGCAGCTGCTGTCTGATGTTAGGAAATCCGCGCCCCTCCCACTTGCCATTCTCAAGCAACTGTAGTAGGGGAACGGAGTGGTCGGTGGCGTTCGGTACCGACATCATATCCGAACGGTGAAGGACGAACCAGGCCATCAAATAAGTGTACGGGAGCTCCGTATTTATGGTGGGAATCTGACCCGGCAAATCACTTTCCTTCCGTGTAAAGGCACCAGAAAGCTGTCGAAGTCCTCGATGAATGTTGGCCACCATCACCGGAAGAAGTGAAAGTTCTTTCTTGTAGGCGAGCTGAACTGCTGGATAGAGCACTTCCAAGGGCAAGGCGTCGCCAGACTGATATGGAACCACACACTTCTTCAACCAAATAGCGAGATAACCGGCAAGAAGAGTAATCGGTCGAATCGGTGCGGTCGCATGCCATAAGAATGATTTGAACTTGGTCCCTGCAGGAAAGCCACCCTCAGGACTACTAGTGGTATAAGAATGAGCGTCAATCTTCTTCAGTAGACTGTTCACCCCTGAGGGAGTAAGTGGGGCCAACTCACAAATAGCCTCGCCAGAATTACCCTCCAGATTCTTGAACAAATAATTGGCAAACTGCTTCAGACTCACGAATACCTTAGTCCTCTTTGCTAAAGGCTCAGACTGCGCCAAAGCTATATGATAGTGACAAGTGAGGTCCCATAGAGTCTTATAGCGATCGGGCATACGATCCTTCAGCTGACTCAATTCATGGTTGGAGGGAAAGTATTCCTGATATAACATCTGTCCCATCGGTAAGCCAGAAATCCTGTGCATCTCGTGAAGAGCCAAGCCCAACTCCCCTTGCCGGGTCAGAAAAGTGTTCGAATCTGGATTATACAGCTCGAACAAAGCACAGAAATGCCTCGCGCTGACAGGCAAGCCATACATGGTGGCACGAACGGCTGCATATAAACCACAGGCGTACAACTCCTCACCCCATCGGCTCAAGACGTACGTCGTCATGCGAGTCCACCAAAACTTGTCCAAAGAATGGACCCAACCGTAAATCCTGTGACGCGTCGCAGGCATCTCTCGTCCTAGAGCAGCGAGGCGATTCCTCAAGGTAGAAGCGGTGGCAAGGAACTCGTTACGTGGTGGTGCATCCAGCCCCAATACCCCAGGATGCAATCCGGTAACATGACTCCTGCTCGAGCCAGGAAATGCCTGATGAGTGATGTAGCCGCAGTGGACGCTCTCATGCTCCTCCGTCAAGCACCACGACATCTCCCGTGTCACAGCCTGACGCCTGAACTCAGTCAATGAACGATGTCGAGGAATCTTCGGCAAATATATGAAGCCACTACCAGTTTTATGAAGCCACTGCTCGGCCTCAATAAACACGGCGTCCGGGTCTTCGACAGAGTCGCCAAATAAGAAATCGCTCTTCCGAAGAGGCTGAATAGAACTGGCGTCCTTCACGAAAGGTGCATCAGTAATCAGCTGTCGAAGAGCTCGGTGCCCACTTTCCTTCACCACCTGGGCAACCTCAGTCGACGTGCCCAAAACAAACTGAGGAGTAACTGGAATGGGGGAAAGATCGTCGGAAGTCGAATAGTACTCGCCACGACGCCCATATACTGCATGAGACGAGAATGATCCAGAAGGATATCCCACTGGAAACGAACAGTTAAACACCTGTTAGTCTCAATTATAAAAGGAAATTGAACTCATTTTACAAATGGGTAAAATAGTGTCATTGCCTTATAAAGGGTGAGACGATTTAGCCACATTATGCAATCACAAGATAGGGCATATTGATAATATATCCCTGCCTTATAAAGCACAATGTAGCTTCAAATCGCCCCCTTTATTTTAAGATATGGTTTTGACCAAGCAAAACCTATCTTTAAAGCGTCGATCCTCACCAAGGAGAATCAAGGCTCTTCCCGATTACCTCACCAAGGAGAACAACGTGGGGTAAAAGGACCAATTTACAAATTTCCAGGAAAAAAGGGCTAATTTGTAAATTTCCAAATATTCCAAAAATAGCTCACCAGCGTAAGAAGGAGGCGCGCCATCAGCCGTCGCAGCAGGGGAGCGACCTCTCGAGACACGCGACATAATGATCTGCAAAATAAATTGAGGGATCAGATCCAAAAAAAAGTTCTCCTTTTTATCAATTCTACCCCCCTGAAAGAGAAGCTCGAGGAGCCAAATCATAATCCTAACCCTCATATGCAATCCCATAAATTAATGAATTAAATTAAACATGAAATATCCAAAAATTATGGAGGGTTTACCTGAGGAAAAGCTTGAGGATCCAACAAAAAATTAGATCTTGAAAAGAGCTCGAACCACGCGCTCGAGGGGCCTGAGAGAAACTTTAAATAAGGAATTTTTGAAGGATTTTTTTGGTCTAAGATCAAGAGGAAACCTAGATCTAAGACAAATATCAAGGTTTGATGGAGAAAGGAGGCTTGAGGGAAGAGAAAATCAAAAATAAGGTGAAGGGGGGCCGGCCCTAAGAGAGAGAAAGGGAGGGTTTTATAAAGGTGAACCAGCCTTGAACCAGACCCAAACCAGCCCTGAACCGGACCAGAATTGACTGAACCAGACCAGATCAAGCCAAATCAGTCCAAATAAGGCTGAACCAGACCAGACCAGTCTGAACCAGACCGAACCAGGATGAACCAGTTTGAACCAGTCCTGAACCAGTCCTGAACTAGTTTGAACCAGGTTGAACCAGTCTTGAACCAGGTTGAACCAGTTTGAACCAGAATTGAACCAGAATTCAAATTGAAGCTGAATCAAGCGTCGAAACAACTTCAAATCAACCGAGGGTTCAATCCCTTGTTTATTTTGGTCTCTCCCGCGCATTCGGAAGGATCAGAAGAATTTTCAAGCCAAATTACTGCCTTTTTGGGTCATTATCAGACCGGTTCAGATAATTATACCGGTTCAGATCATTTAGATATGAGAAATACTCCAATAAGGTATACGAGTATAAACTATTCCCTATTTTTTGTTGAGAAGTTCCTGGAGAATATTTTTCTAAAAATATTCTTAAGGATAACTCAACAACACAACGCCGGACAACGCGTCGCTAATAAAGACTCAACGCCAACAATCGAGGGTCAGTTATATGTTGAACCAACAAGCATGAGCTAAAGATTGGAAAATCAGGAATCGATTTCAAGTTCAAAATTCCGACAACGGTCAGACAATAAATACAGCACCGGAACCCCTACAGACATTCGACAAAGCACCGAATAGCCTGAAGGATTGAAGGAATACAGAACAAAGGACATTTCCAGGTCCCATTACACCAACTGAGGGTGAGGGCAATCATATCCAAAGTATTCCAGACTCCTCTATAAAAGAACGAGGCTGAAATACTTTGGAGGGGGTATCTGTAGGCGTATAAAATTGCCTATAGGTCCCTTAGCACAGCTCGGCACGATAATTCGACAAATCAACGAACATCGAGTGACAAGGCGACGAGGTCAACGAATTGCACACGAGTAACGGAATTCGCGTGCGGAACCAATCCAACGGTTCGGGAAGTCAACGAGTCGTACAACCATAAAACGGATTCGAACTCAAACACCAAGGCGGATTTACTACTAAATGAAGATCCAGACTATCAAATCAAGATCCGGATAAATCCGATACAGAACCGGAAGACGGGAAACGACGGAAAACACCCCAAAGGGGGCTCGGCAAAAACCGAGCCACCTCAAGGTGGCTCGGCCAAGTCCGAGCCACCCCAGGGTGGCTCAGCCAAGGCCGAGCCACCTCAGGGTGGCTCGGCCCAGTGCCGAGCCACCCTGAGGTGGCCGCCCAGATCTGTGCCAAATGCACAGATCTGGTTGCCTATAAATAGGCGGGGTGATTCATCATTTACAAGGACTTTTGGAAGAACTTTTGGAGAGCCGAAACTCTGCCGGATTGAGAACTTGTGCTCGAGTTTTTTTGAAGGCTTGAAGACTTGGACGTTTGGATCTGGTTCTTGATGAACACCCGCATCACAAAAGGCAGGAGTTCGAGGGAACCAAATCTTCAGATCTACGTTGCTATACTCCGGATCAAAGCTTGGTCTTTGATCCCGAGATTCGAGCGATTGTTTCCTTGGTGAAATAATCCCTCCGGCTATTATTTCCTTGGTGAGATAATACCCGTAATATTGCGTAGATCTGTTCAGATCTAGATCGTGCGGTGGTCAACGGATCAACCATCGGCGCAGGTAAACAACCCACGCAAGTGAGCGACCGCAAAACAGGAGCTCGCGATTTGTTCGGCATAAAAGGAAAGTTGTAATTTTCATTTTTTGTTTGATTTTCATTGTAACCGGATCTTATAAAAAGACCGGATCTTTTTGTAACACAAAAAGTTGTTATTTAAGAGTGCAATGGAATCATCAAAGAAGAAAACTATTTTTCCCGTGAACACATACCAAGAATCACATCGAATTCAGACATATGCAACACGATCAAATCAATCGCGAACTCAGAATCATCCAAGCTGACGATGCATCTCCTACAAACATTCTCTAACAGAGACATCTCTCCCAATGTAGTGGATACAGATAAAGGAAAGTCTAGTGGCTGAGCTACAAGCTGAAGTCTAACCGTAAAATCATAGGAGATAAAAGAATACGAAGTGCCAGAATAAAAAAGAATACGTGCTGAAAAGGAATTCACATGGAATGTACCTTCCACCACAGCTCTGCTCGCGCCATGATCGCGAGGAACAATTGTATACACTCTACCGGTCTGCTGTTCTGCATCACCTGGAGTGAATGGTGCCATCTGCCTCTGCTGGGTCTCCTGGACTACTCGAATCTGCCCCTCAATCCTCAAGACTACTGGAGGTGCCTCAATCCTCAGCTGCTAGCCTTGACCACGTCCCTGAGTGCGGTTCTGCTTATGCACCTGAGTCCTGCCCCGCTGGCCTGCTGCGGGTACACTGCGGCACTCTGCTACTCTGTGTCCAATCTTGTTACAATTGTAACAAGCTCCCTGAAATCGGCGCTACTGCTACGCTCTCTGGTCCTGTTGATGGCCCTTCTTATGAGGACCCTGTTGATACGGACCCTTACCCTACTGATGGGGTCCTCCTAAGCCTTACAATGGTCACTTACCCTTCCCTTTTTCCTCGGACTATCCTGACTTACCATTGTCCTTACCCTTGATGAATATGGCTGTATCTGTCTCCTGAGCCATGGTAGCATCTGCTACCTCCCGCACTGAACGAAACCTTCAAGATACTATGTATCGACGTAACCCTGGACAAAGTTCCATCAGGAGTATCTGAGCCTGATGCTCCTCTGTGTGCTACATACCGGTGAACCTAATCAATGACATGAACTTACTCTCAAAGTCCATGACAGACATATTCCCCTACTCTAATCGAGCCAGCTCTAACTCTTTTCCGGCTTTCGCTGTAGCTGAAACATACTGCTCATTAAAATGATATATAAAGGTCTCTCACGAAACCATCATCCTCTGCTCTGGGGTGAAACAAAGTCGATACCATCCTCCTGCGTCGCCCTTGAGACTAAAAGTTGCTAACCTTTGCTTCTGCACAGTATTCACATTAAGCATGTCCAGAATGTTGCTTACATCCTCCTTCCATTTGTGTGCCATAATGGAGTCTGTCGAACCATGAAACTCTGGAGCCTTCAACTTCTAGTATCTCTATACCAAACAAAGCCAAGCCTCTTGCTCAGTCACTCCATCATTAACTGGAGGTGGTGGTGCAACTACTGGTGTCCTCTCTAGTATCTCCTCCTGAATAGGAGTTCCCTGTCGAACCTGATCTGCTAATTGTTCCTCAATAGCCGCCAAATGAGTTGCCAAGGGTGCTATGAGATCCACTAAGTACTGCGGAGCCTGATGTGGCTCGGGCTCTCTATCATCCTGCTCAACTCCCTGAGCATGAGTAACTCAGCGTCCACGACCTCTTCCTGACATCTATAATTTCAAAATAAAGCTTATTACATAGTAAATAGGATCTCAAGCATGAAAGATATAACGTATACCAATAAGTAAATCATATCACATATATCTCATATCATGCTTTATTATTCAAAGCAAATAGATCATAAAAAAAATTTAGATTTTTTCGCGTACATATATTGTACGTCCTCACTCATACTAAGGATTCCTAGCAGACTGTATACATGATCCCTAGTAAACTCTATCCAAACTCCATAATATGACACAGAGATGATCCTAAGGATATTAGAACTAAAGCTCTGATACCAACTGTGACGCCCCAGGGTTCACATAAGGCTGCAGTCCCTGGTAAAACCTGGATTGTCAAACCTGCCAAGCACCAACCTTTGTGCTACAACATGTTTTACCATCATAATCACTATCTCTCTAGTGGAAATAATAAATAGGTGAAGGTACAGATAGGCAAAAAAAATAGAAATAGGCAACACTGGATATACACAGAAGAAGCATAATAAATATCAATAATGAGCACAACTGAAATAGAATAGGAACATCTCTGAGTATAAATTAGATCTCAAATACAATGAGTCAAATAAACAAAGTCTCACAAAAACTCTCAACTCTAAACTAAAATACCAATCTAGAGTCTAAAAATAATCAACTACATGTGGAGTTTTGCAATAACTACAAAGTATAATAAGTAGCTAAATGGACAACTAGGAAGTCCCATCAACTTGCGACTCTCCGTGTGCCGGACTCGCTGCCTAAAAGAGGGGAAACAACGAGCATCAAAGCGCTAGCAAGATCATCACTACCTCTCCCCAGGGGAAGGGATAGGAGTATATAAGAAAATAAAGTCAGTACATGCATATATCAAATTATTTATATAGCTCTCTATGAATGAAAAACAAATAGTCAAGGAAACATACTCCAATCTCTAACATAAAGAATAAATATCTCATCTCGAACTACATCCGAGTAGCCTACTCTAATATAAGAGGATGCCAATCAAACCAATTTGAATATAACTACCATCCATAACGGGTGAGCCAAAATCTCAAAAGAAATACCCTACTCACGGGTAATCTATCATGGAAGTAAAACATACAACAGATCAAATATCTATGTGTGCATTATCTTGTGTTATAGTGATACTCTTGTAATGCTTTTACTCAATCGCTCTGCGGTAATAGGATCTATTATCTCCCTATTCTAGATACATGTAATAATGATACTATTATAATACTCTTACTCAATCGCTTTGCAGTAATAGGTTTTATCTTCCTATTTTCGGATGCGTGAAAGATCAAATACTTGTCATGTGTATTTATAAATTTTAACTTATGATAAAAGTGTGTTAATTTAACACAAACCAAGACTAACTGTACATATCTCGCTGTGCGAGTCCACATCTGAAGTTCACCATCATCCCAGGTGTTTAACAAGTTTTAACATTGTAGTTAATCATCACAAGGTCGAGAGAAGCGCTCGACAAACTAAAATCAAACCAAAACCATGCACAGGTCAACATCAGACTGGCGGTCGACCGTAACGGTCGACCGTGACAAGCTCAAGAGACTACCCAGGTCTCTGCCCTACACGCGGTCGACCGTGACGGTCGACCGTGACGGTCGACCGTGAGCCCAAAATCCAGTTTTTTCTTGATTTTTATGTGTGTCGTGTTCACGTCGTGTTTTTGTGATACAAACATGGTAAAAACTTCATGAATCTTGCATACAAACATATTACAATAGATAGAAATATCTGGAAATAAAATTAACATATATAACAATGATTTTATGCATTATATTTATTTTCAAAACCCTAAAACATGCATAAAAGCTCAAAACAATGAATCAACTTCTTTCTTTAGATTAACCATGTTTTAAAATCATCTTCAGATCTTATATACATCTGTAAAATTCGTTCTCAACCTTTTTAGCATGAAATGACCTACTCTTTATACATATAATACAAACAAGTTGTCTTTTATTCATAATCTAGTCATTTAGGCTTTACAAAACACATTTAAATCTCTTTAAAAACGTTTTAAAAACTGGGAGGGGGATTAGCAGAGATGATACTTACCTAAGATTGTCAAAAAACATTTTAGAAGCAAGGTTGAAAGAGATCTCCACTCCAAAATCTAAAAACTAAGAAAAATCCCGCTCGAAAGCCTCCAATCTTCTCCATGAAATCAAACTAGGGTTTAGGGGTTTTGGTGATTTTTAGGGTTCTTAGGAAAATTAAGAAAAATATGAAAAACTTATATA
>BQKN01059692.1:14769-70659 GCA_022839385.1 Asparagus kiusianus
GGGCATTTCCAGTTTTTCACGAGTTTGGTCATTGTGCATGTTTCGACTCTTTTCTCTCTCATGTAGGAACTCGTTCATACTCAAAACACATGGTATTATACTCATATACTAAATGATATTAATCATCCTAAATATCCATATATCATAATTAATCTCATATTAATGTATCATTCAAAAATTTATTGGGGTTTTACAGAATTATGAACCTTCCTCTCGTAGCGATGATGTGAATGACACAGATGATGGTGGTGATCAAGGTGAAGATAATGAAGACAATGATAACTCGAGTAATAACTGTGATGATCTTAGTGAATAGGATATCTCGCTACCGTCTTCTTCCGACAAGGCGTCAGCCTATATTCCTCTACCGTTCACCGGTAAGCATTGTTCGTTCCGAATTACGACTTCTTTTCTTTCTTCATTTAAATCAGTTTCTCGTGCAGATCCTACGACACTTGAGGCGACCGCTATTGTTTCTCCTCCAATGCAATAATTTGTACTACCACCAGAGCAGCCTTGCTTGGAGCTCTCGATGACAACTCTTCCACCGGTGACTTTATTAATGATTTCTTTGGCCCCGACAGAGGTTGAAGATGTGCCGAGATCATCCAGAATAGCGAAATTTACGGCTCTCCAATTGAGTCCATCTCAATTGAATGTCGACATCCCTTCTGAGGCCACTATGCCGAAGTCACCCGCTGGCCTCTTACTTAGCTCGTCAACTTCGAAACTTTTAGTGTCGTCTCCCATCGTCGTCTCGAGTCCAACTGATGTGCCTGATTTCCTCAAGATTTATCTTGGCTATTTAGAGAGTCTAGCAAAGAAAGTGATTGAGGTTGTGCTGGCCGGTTGAGATACTTTTGAAACATTCAAACCTATGATAACGAATAGTTTGAACAACCTCAAATTCGTAGGTGACGCTCACGTCGTTGAGCGTTGCTCGGAAACCATCTTACACCTAGAGTCATAATTAAGGTTCTTGGAGGCCTTAGGTCATGCTGATATCCAAGTACAGATTGCATCCACGTTTGAGAACATTCAGGCCAAAGAAGTTAATAAGTATGAAGCTGCTCGGCGTCATATAGCTGAGAAGGAGGTTCAAGTGGAACATCTGCAGAAGCTGAATGCTCAAAAACAAACTGAACTTGCCCTCTCAAATACTTATGTGCAAAACTTGCGAGAGAAGATTATTGCCGCTAAAATAGAATTGGCTAGATTGAAGACCCAGTTCAAGCGAGAAGAAACAATTGTTACTGAGCTCAACATCAAAAGTTCGACTTCTATGATAAATTATCGTACCAAAGCTAGTGCTCTCGAGGAGGCTAAGAAAAAAGTTGCTACCATGTTGTCTAGCGAGAATGAGCTTCGAAAACGGGCTGAGATGCTGGTGCGAGCTGACCATGAAGAGAAACTCTCTGACATTAAGTCCAAGCTTGCTTCTTTCAGCTTGATGAATTAATGAACTTAGTTTTGTATCATTCTTTTAGTAGGAGCAACACTTATCTTATATTGCTTTGTTTTCCCTTGAACAAAAGTGGTGCTGTTTTTGGCTTTTCATCGTTTCTTTTGCATATCATATTCTGACATGGAACAATGGAATGTCATTTTAATATTATAGGAGTGATTGTCTATTCTTCCTGTATTATGCTTTCGCTTTAAGCACTGGAAGAAACTTATAAATACCAGAGGTGTAATATTAACATGGTGAGTTTGTGCTTTTATCGCTCTACTGACGAGAGTCGATAAGTTAAAAGTGTTGTACTTATAGCAACTTTGAGGACCTATCGCTCTATTGACGAGAGTCGATAAGTTAAAAGTGTTATGCTTGGAGAAACTTGGAGGACCTATCACTCTATTGACGAGAGTCGATAAGTTAAAAGTGTTGCGCTTGGAGCAACTTTGAGGACCTATCGCTCTATTGACGAGAGTCGATAAGTTAAATGTGTTGCGATTGGAGCAACTTTGAGGACCTATCATTTTATTGACGAGAGTCGATAGGTTAAATGTGTTACGCTTGGAGCAACTTTGAGGGCATATCGTTCTATTGACGAGAATCGATAAGTTAAAAGTGTTGCGATTGGAGCAACTTTGAGGACCTATCGCTCTAATTATGAGAATCGATAAGTTAAATGTATTGCGCTTGGAGCAACTTTGAGAACTTATCGCTCTATTGACAAGAGTTGATAAGTTAAAAGTGTTATGCTTAGAGCAACTTTGAGGACCTATCGCTTTATTGATGAGAGTGGATAAGTTAAATGTGTTGTGCTTGGAGAAACTTTGAGGACCTATCACTTTATTGATGAGAGTTGATAAGTTAAAAGTGTTGCACTTGGAGTAACTTTGAGGACCTACCGCTCTATTGATGAGAGTTGATAAGCTAAAAGTGTAGCGATTGGAGCAACTTTAAGGACATATCGCTCTATTGATGAGAGTTGATAAGTTAAATCCGACAAAGGAATCATTATTACGTGACGGAGTGATATTGGTAGAATTCAAATTCTGTGACAATGAAAGTCATTGTAAGTATGATGCTAACTCAACAAAATTAAAAGTTTTTTTTATTGTCAACTGATTTTGTTTTAGATTCTGCTGATAACGTACAGAGGTTCTAATGACACTTCTGCAAAAAGACGCATTGTATGGCCTTAGAGATTCAGTGCCATGTTTTGAAAATGCAAGAGTAAAAGTACCCCCTGCGTTTGGGCCTTTGATCTCAGGGCTAAGCCGTTATTGAAACCGGGCTGCGTGTGTCTAGAATAGTACTAGGGATTTGTTTGGCCTCATTCTCACATCCTTTAAATATAAGGTCTTGTCCCGCATCTTATCAGAAGTCTAAACGACTATAATGATGATGAAGAGACCACACTTGGGCGGGAGTCTAGAAGCTCCATATCACCCAAAGTGATTATTTATAAATAGACCTGATTCGTCTCGTCAAGAGCCCCAAAATGCTTAAACTCCCATCTTGAACCCATAAACGAGTTTCTTCTCATTAATTCTAAAACTCCTCGACTGTTTCGAATCGCCTCAGATCATGGCTTTCAAGGGATCTTGCTCAAAAGGAGACGAAGGGGTGGCGCACACCATGCCATCGTCGGGGAATGTTTTTGGGTCCACCTCCGGACCGCCGTCGACGCCTCCCTAACCAATGTCCAGTCATCGAGATAAGCCATGTCGACTTTTCTGTTCGGCATCCTTTTCGATAAGTTTTCTTTAAACCCCTTAAGTGGGTTCTGATTGACAATGACGAAGATCGTTCATCTTCTTAATCTCAAGCGCAGAAATAAACCTCTGCACTCATTGATGAAACGAAGGGTCAATCTCCTCGTTTTGACATGTTGGTTTAATCCTGCTGCATTTAAGAAGGGCGACGTAGGACTAAATCTCTTGGTTTTGGAAGGTCATGACGTAATTTTAATTTATTGCGTTCAGAATGATTCAACGCGAGTATATTCTCTTGCGTCTAAGTCAACTTCGACGCAGGTCAAGATTCTTGTGTATGAATTCATCTATTTTTATTAACTTTGCTTTTATTTGTTTTGTTACAAGGTGGGGCTTCTGCTTCTAAGCCCATCATATCTCATGATTCAGGCTACATCTCTTCCATTCAAACAATCTCCATGATTCTCCCAAACGAGGATTTTGAGCAGGTTACTTATGAGACTTCTTATCTGGAACCCGGTTGTACTCTCTTCTTCCTTAGGTGCTTAGAGAATCAGGTGAAACAATCCTTCTCCATCGTGATGCATGGGTGGGGCTCCTTACATGAGTTTCAAGCTTCTATCGAGGAAGGGTTGAATGATCTTGCTGAAGTCAACCTCCATCATGCTCGACGTTGTGCAGAGAAAATCCACCGCTTCTCAGGTGCCGCTCGTTTCTTAGAGGAGCTAAAGCATATAGATTTAGGACCTAAGATACCTTGGGCCATAAGCAATGCTAGTCTAAAAAAAGAAAGTTGCTGACAGAGCCCAAGCCTTCAGCATCTCGGAGAGGAAAGCTATCATCTGGAGCTTGCAGAAGCAGCGTCGCCATGCCAGGGCCAAACTTGCTACAGGGGAAATAACCCCAGAAGAGTTCAACCTTGGGGATTCCACCTTTGACGTAAGGGTTTGAGCAGAAAAGGAGGCCATCTAAGCGTTGCAACAAGAAGCTTCTGCTGCAGCTGCATCCCTTGATGTTCAACTCCGAAAGAAGGCTGAAGAAGAGGTGCTAGTGAAGCATGAAAAGGATGTATCTAAAACTGAAGCTTATCTTTTAAGCTTCTCTTTATTTTAAGCCCCAGTAACCCTTACTTCTGTTTTGGTTTTGTAATAACTTTGAATCATTTCTCCAAACACTTATTATCAACATGAACTATTGCTATATATATTGTCCTTTCGTTGCATTTTTTGTATTGTGGTCTTCTGAAATGCTGTGATCTTGACTTTGGATTAGAGACTTTCTCTGTTATTGTTAGAGTAGTCTCTGAAAATTCTCCTGTTAGGGCTAAATTTCTATGTTTGAATGAATTCAACGCAGGTCTGTCCTCTTTTAAAGGTCAAAAACGTAGGGTTTGGCCTTGTGTCTAAAAGACTTAAAGGCAACTATGAGACTTGAAATTTAGCTATAAGACTTGCGTTCAGGAAGACTAGATGTATCCCAAATTGTTGGGACCTTTCCCCTGAATTAGATCACGCTGACAATCATCTGGTATATTTTGGAAATTTTCTTTATTATAAAAATTCTCGACAACTTCAATCGTAAGAGGTGTAATGTTAACTTGATAGCATACAAAGTAGGAGTAAAAATTTACTACTCTTTGTTCAAACGAACTTCTAGGAGGTAACCCCCCAGTCAGGCTTACCTGGGAGGTTTGGAGAAAAGGGACTTCATAATCTACGGGTAATATTTCTTGAGAAACTTCTCATTAATTGGCATCATGAGTCTATCACCTTTTTTATCGATGAGACGGTAGGCAGCGTTGGAATAGACTATCTCTATTACAAAGGGTCCTTCCTATTTGGGATTGAATTTTCCTTTGGTTTTGTGTATCATCACCATAGGTCGTTTGACGGCTAAGACCAAATCACCTTTCTTAAAAATCCGTTCTTTAACCTTTTTGTTGTAGGCTTTAGAAATCCGAGCTTGGTATAATTCAATCTATTGCTGAGCTTAGAGTCGCTTATCGTCTAAGGCTTTAAGTTCCTGGAGGCGCAGTTGATATTTCTCCTCTTCTATCATTCCGGTCACGATAGCGACTCTCAGGGAAGGGATCTGAATTTTTAATGGTAGTACAGCTTCACAGCCGTATATTAAAGAGAACGGGGTAGCTCTTGTAGGGGTCCTCACTATCATACGATAAGCCCACAGACATTCGCCGAGTTTTTCATCCCAATCACGTCGGCTCTTGGAAACGAACTTTTTGAGAAGCTTCATAATGGTCTTGTTAAAAGCTTCTATGAGGCCATTTACCGGTGGATAATAAGCCATAGATTCAACGCTTTGGATTCTAAATTTATCAAAAATCTCTAAAATCCAAAGCTGACAAATTGTGTTCTATTATCATGGACTATTCGTCTCGGGACTCCAAAACGATAGATGACGTGATGTTTGATGAATTTAATCATATTTGAAGTCTTGACTTCTTTTAGCGGGATTGCCTCCGCCCATTTGGAGAAGTAATCGGTCATAGCCAAAATAAATCGATGTCCCTTGGAAGTCGGAGGAGAGATTGGTCCTACGATATCCATGCCCCACATCTCAAATGGCCAACAAGTAGATGTGGGATGTAAGTTCCCTGGTGCTTGATGAATGAAATCACTATGGATTTGACATGCGTGACAACGCCTAGCGTAGTCAACTACGTCTGAATATATTTTGGCCAGTAATAACCAATTCGTCAGAGGCGATCTCCCAACTTAGCCTCGGGTTGATGAGCTTCGTACATTCCATCGTGAGCCTCCTTTGCTTCCTTTCGAGAAAGGCATCAAAGTAAGACTCCATCATGCGATTTACGATACAAAATTTAGGAAACCGTATCGTAATAGAATTGGAGAACCTTTCGTTTGATAGTGGCTGCTTCCTTAGAGTTATCGGAAAAAATCCTGTTTAAGACGTAATCGATATACGGGAATCGCCAATCACTGGGTTCAAGCTCCGTTGAAGTTGTGCAGACTTCTCCTGTCATTGTCTTGTCTGAAGTTTTTTCTACGGGAAGCTTGGAACAATATAATTCATGTCTAGTGATAGGAATCATGGTTTCAACCCTGGGGGCAACGCTAGTGAGGTTGCTAACGAGGCTAAGGCATCTGCATAAGCATTCTGAGCTTGTGGAATATATCCAATGAAGAATCCTTCAAACTTCGTGGCTTGCTTTAGCACTACGAAGCAGTACGGGATCAAATCTTCGTGGTGCACTTCGTGTTCCCCTCGGACTTGATTTACGATGAGCTGAGAGTCACCGTAAGCCTCGAGATGCTGAATATTAAGTTCTTCGGCAAATTGCATTCCTAATAGCAGAACATTATACTTAGCTACATTGCTGGTGCAGGACTCAATCAGGGAAAATCCTCTTGGGATCACGTGACCGTTTGGAGAGATGAATACGACTCCTACTCCCATGATAATTTCTCCATTAGGGTTTGTTCTGGATGCACTGTCAAAGAATAACTTTTATACTTGCATAATTTCTTAAGTTACGCAAGCTTCGGCAACTTCGCCGGGTAATTCTTCATAAAGCTTAGACGTTCCTGGCACCGGATGATCGGCTAAGTAGTCCGCTAACGCTTGGCCTTTAACAGCTTTCTGGGGCATGAATTGCATGCCATATTAGGATAGGAGGATTGCCCATTTTGCCAACCGATAATTCAAAGATGATGGTTTCGTCATCAGGACTCTCATAGGATTTACCTTAGAAATGACATTAATTGTTTGTCCTACAAGGTAATGTCGCATCTTTTGGATTGCGAATACCAAAGCGAGATATTCTTTTTTAACCGGATTATATCGATGTTCGGCTCCAATCATGGTCCTACTTAAGTAGTAGATGGCATACTTTTGTCCTTGGTCATTATTTTGGGCCAATAATGCTCCAAGAGAATGATCCATAGCCCTCACGTATAGCAGGAACGGTTTTCCTGATATCGGGGCCACAAGGATGGGTGGTTGAGTGAGGTATTTCTTGATCTCTTTAAATGCTTTCTGACAATCTCCATCCCAAACGAAAGATACTCCCTTCTTCATGCGCTTGAAAAAAGGCTGGCAACGTCCAGAGAGGTTGGAGATGAATCTTCGAATGTAGGCCAATCTTCCTTGCAAGCTTCTTAGTTCTTTGAGGTTCTTTGGAGGCGGCATGTCTTAGATGGCCCGTACTTTTTTCGGATCAATGGAAATTCCCTTGGACGTAACTATAAATTCTAAGAATTTTCCACTTGATACCCCAAGAAAAGATTTTGTTGGGTTCATCTTTAGCTGATGTGCTCGCATGATGTCGAATATTGTCTTCAAATCTGTGAGATGATCCCTTTGTGTTGGCTTTTCACTGCTACATCATCAACATAACATTCAATCTTTTTGTGTAGATGTTCGTGAAAAATTGCGTTCATTGCACATTGATCAGTTGCACCCGCATTTTTCAAGCCAAAGGGCGTCACTGTGTAGCAATACATCCCCAGTGGTGTTCTAAAAGCAGTATACTTTTCGTCTTTAGGATATATCTTGATCTGATTGTACCTGAAGAATACATCCATGGAAGTCATCCTCTCATATTCGCAAGTGTTATCGATCATGACATCCGTGATGTGGAGTGGAAATTCATCTTTTGGACAAGCTGTGTTAAGATCATGAAAGTCAATACATATCCGGACTTTATCGTTCTTCTTGGGAACCGGAACGATGTTGGCTACCCAGTCAGGATGTTGTTCCTCTCTGATAAAACCTGACTCTATAAGCTTTTTAATTTCCAACTCAATTGCTTCCATAATCTTTGGAAGAAACCTACGTTGTTGCTTTTTAATTGGTTTTGCATCCGGATCTATGTTGAGATGATGCATGGCTACTTCGGATCGAGGCCAGGCATGTCTTCATAATTCCAAGCAAAGATATCTATATATTCTCTAATAAGAGAAATAAGATCTTCTTTCTCAGATGGAGATAAACTTTCACTTATGAAGATTGGTTTAGGATCAGATTCATCTCCCAAATTGACTTGGGTTACCTTATCCTCAGTAGGTGGCTCGCGCTGCTCGAAACGCATATCCTATAAAATATTAAGGAGCTTGATCTAGGGGTCATTGGTCAATTTAATTACTTCTTCGTCACCCCCTACGTCTTCATCTGAGTGACTAGTTGAAACCATACTCACTGTCAAACTTTTAAAGAAATGTCCGACGCTGACATCGGATTCCCATGATGATGTTCCTGATGAATGATCCTGACATAGATAGTTACTGGTTTCATTTTCTGAAGGAGAAGGGGTTGTGACATAACCCACACCTCTTCCAGTTTTTTGATAATAATCTGGAGGTTTTCCTTCGGGAGTGAGGGATGTTTGAATCGGCGTTCGTCTTCCTTTCCCAAAGTTTAAACCCTATTTTCATTAAAATTATATCCCATTTGCTTCATCACATATATTGAATTAGGTTCATGGTAATGGAATTGAGGAATTCCATTATCTTCTTCTGAACTTCCTCGGTTGAATAATCCAGGTTTAACTTTACCGAAGTAAATAGGCTTCTACCCTTTCCTTTTGGACGAGACTTTGAAGAACGCCTTCTGGGCATCTTCTACTTCTTTATCTGAATTGAAGGATGACCTAATTAGAAATGTGAGTGATGCCTCTACACATAATGTGCGCCATTGGTCGGTACCTGCATCAATATCATTCTCTATTTGTTCATTCTTAGAGGATTCATCAGACAAGTACGCCAAAATAAGGTCTTCATTAATGCACCACTCGCCCTAACTCGGTACATTATTATTATTCTCGACCTGACCCATTATATTAAAGTTCAACTCCCATGGACAATCTTCTTCAGGATCTGGCTCGATGTCAGCTTTGTTACCACTGTCAACAATCTTCTTCAGGATCTGGCTCGATGTTAGCTTTGTTACCACTGTCAACATCTTCTTTCTCCTATGATTCCGAGTAGAAGACAGAATCTGTGTGAAAGTTTTCCACCCCTCTGAAAGGGTACTTTTCTGCAATCAGGGTACAGACTTCTCCCTCATCATTAGCATACTTTATAACCTGATGTAGGATAGATGGGACAATGTGGTTTGCATGAATCCATGGTCGTACCCATAATAAATTATAGGACGTGTCTGCATCTATAATGTAACAAGTTACCTCGGACTTAAGATCTCTGATTTGACACCTAAGCTTGATCTTCCCTAGGAGTCGAGTACTGTTAGCGTTGAAACCGAAGATAGTGGTCTGGGTGGTGTTCAACTGATGCATGGGAGGGAATCCCTAAGACTTGCATGACCCTGTAAGGTATGATGCTGAGTGTTGATCCCAGATCCACTTGAACACGGCTGATTTCTGAAGACCCAATGTACCCTGTTAGTACAAAGGTCTGTCATGCTTGTGTTTTACTTGCATATCGTCCTGAGTGAATGATGTGTATGGTAGACTTCTTGCTGCTTGTGGACATTGCAGGCAAGATTAGGCTTCTGAAATTTTAGGAGTCGGAGTAACTTGTGTAATGAAGCTTTCCGTGTTTGTTAAAGCTTCAATTAGAGCTTCCTTAGTGGTTTTAGACAACCTCAGAAGCTCATATAGGGTAATTATGGCTAGTATGTTAGCTAACTGTGCTAGGACATTGAATCGGAAAGGAGTGCTTGATTCTCCGACTTCTTGAAGAATGTTCTTATTGTACTGAGTTTCCTTCTATTTTCCTTTGTCGATTGTCTTTTGTGGAATAGAACCCCTAGCATCTTAGTGTTGTTCTTCTGCTTCTTGAGCATTCTGATCATAGTCTTTCAGGTAAGCTTTTCCTGACCGTGTGCCAGGGTTGCCTCGTGGGTACGCTGCAAGAACAATCCTCTCTTCTTCTGAGTCGGTGAGAGGTTTGAGGTGATCATCATTCTCATTAAGGGAGGGGCTAATCATATTGGATGGTTTAGCCTTGCCTCTCTTCTTTTTGGACGAGGTGCTCGTTCAGTGTTGGTTTTCAACCTAATCGGGATGGACCCACATGATCTCCCCTTTTAGGGTAATGAGGGGTACCAACCCCCTATCCTTCTGGCTATGTAAGTCAGTATTTTTCATGTACATTTTCCCTTTATGGATAGGGACAACACCATCTGTAGCTACTACCGAAGGAAAATCACCAAACTGGCCCGCTATCAAATTGGTGGATATAGTCTTCTGCTTGGGTTTCAGTGTGAGTACGTTAGCATTCATCAGATTTTGTAAAATGTCTTTAAAGACATAGCATTTTCTGGTGGGATGTCCCAAAAACCTATGATAACGACAGTAATTAGGGTCATCCACCTTTCCTGCTTCATCTGGTTTTCTGATCTCTGGAAGCTGCATTTTGTTGTTCTTCCGAAGTAACTGGAACAAGGTGTCCACATGATCTTCTTTGAACGAGTACTGCTTGGGCGCTCATGGTTGGTTCGGTGCTTTGCCTTGCTTTGCAGGTGGTGTACGCGTGTTGGCGTCAGCGATCAAAGTCTCCTTTTCCTTGGAGCGCGGAGCATTGTTTTGATTGCGTTGTTGTTATGACTTGGGTTGAGTAGCTTGTTCAGCCTTGATCTGGGCAACGATTTCTTTAGCTTGTTCTCCTTACAAAACCAGTTGTCTCCAGGAGCAACATTTCGCTACCCCTATTTGAGCGAGGAGCTGGGTCTGCAAGTTATGCCTGCAAGTTTTGACCAAATTTGATTGGGTCATACCTGATGGGCATCGTAATGCCATGCTACGAAAGAGTCGGGACCAAGACTTCTGTATCATCTTTAAAGAACCTGGCCAAGAAAAACCTTTCTAGATCTACCCATTTTTGAATAGATCCAGTAGGCAGCTTCATGAACTACTCGAAAGCAACACCCTTAAGGGTGCTAATGAACAAATGGGTCAGAATAGCGTCGTTTGCTACCACATCTCCTGTCTGAGACTTAAAATAGTAGATGTATTAGTTCGGTGATCCTCTACCATCGAAGGGCTACAAGGTTAGAGCCTTAAATTTTAGCGAATAAGGAGCTGTGTCCCATTCAGCAGGATAAGACAGTACCACTCCTTCCTCGCGAAGTTTGCTCCTGTTAGCGATTGCGTTGAGGCGAGCCTCTAGTTCATCGACCTTAGATGACTGAGGATTCAGTTTTCTTTCCATCTCCTTCTCGTTTTTAGAAGAGGATTCTATGTTCTGAGCCTCGCAATCTGAATTCTCAGGCGTTTTTTGCTTTTCCTTTGAAATTGTTCTCCGAGAAGACTCAGGCCTTTGGCCTTTTTCTGCAAGGAGTTGGGCCAACATGTCCTTCATCTGAAAAAGTGTCTCTTGCTATGCTTGGAGCATGACCTGATGTTCATCGACTCTTTTTACTAAGTCGTCAGGACCTCTAGTAATGTACATAGGAGCTTCTCGTACCATGATAGAGCTTGAGGATTAAGATTCAGCAATTGCTGAATGTTCATCATCGGAAGTGATCCCCTTGACCAAGTTGCGATAGTTAACCGAGCGGATAGCTCCTGTTCGGGTTTGGGTGTGGCGATATATCCTTTCAAACTCATCACAAATTTCCCGGATAGTCGGAGAATGACTTCTTTCTGATTCATCCGAACTATGAGCTAAGGCCTTTCCTCTGCCTATCATGTTAATAGTGACTTCGGGATATTCAGCTTTAGAAATCTTCTTCTTATGATGACGTTGTCGCTTGGTAGTCCTGGCGACATTTGTCAATCTGTCGAACACAGATTGCTAAGGTTCAGGTGCACAGCAGTGGCATTCTGAAAGGACTGTGGAAATAAGTCGCTCACATTGGCATGAATGAACTGCTTGTTTCGTTGGTTTCCCTCTAGAGAGTAATTCCCACAAATCAGAAACTTGGGAGGAATCCCTCACCAAACATGAGGACGAAAATGGAACCCTCTGCCCTTGAGTGGGTGAGACTGGTTCTTGTCGGACATGAATTTTAAACCCATATCGACCCCCTTGAACTTGGCGGACCACAATGCGTTCTGGAGAAGAAACGCGAGGGTCGCGTTGTGATTTACAAACCCTAGGTTGAAATCTGCATTTGGTTGATGGAACAGACCCTTGAGGGTCCTGTTTTAGGTGAGCCATGTGTCGATAAGGCTCGTGTTTAAGTTGTATCATGCGAGGCTCATAATGGGGCTTGTTACCATGAAGTATGTGTTCAGGTGGAGGTTCAAGAATGCGTCCTTCACGTTGGTTCAGATTTCGACTATCTCGTAGATGAGCTCGTCGTATGGATCTTCTCCTTCTTCAAACTACATTATTCTTAGCTTGTTTCAATGCCTTGGTAGCAATGTCGTCGGTGTTGACTAGACCTACCTCCGTCATAGGCCTTTTCATGACTCTTCGTGTTAGTGCGGGTGTCGAATCTTCAACTCGTTGAACGAGTTCGGCCAAGGCAGTGTCTCGTCCTCTAGGGACGAGGCTGACTAATGACCCTTGGCTAAAGAAGAGGGCTTTCTTTGGTGTTTCAACAGCAATCGGATCTTTGATCCATTTTGAGATCTTGCGGATGTTGCGCATAGCCTTTGGTCTAAGCGATCCAGAGGAAAGAGCTTCCTCATACTTGGCTTGATCCAACTCTACAATAAGAGTTTTGACGGTGGTTCCAATGAGATGAACATCGGATTGCACCACCACTTCTTCGTCAGAGAAGCTCATCCCCAACGGAGTTGCCATCTTGTGTTTGGTAAAAAATTTGTAGTAAATAAAATAAAAAATTTTGATTTGTATTCTCTTGATCTTAATTACAATTTGAATTCCGATTACAAAAGAGAGGAGAATCGATCTAAATTCTCCCTTTGTTTAATTCTGGGTTCTTCACGATGGCGATGGAGTGCCTCCTTCGAATGCTTACGTCGAATTTTCTCTCCATTGACGATCCGCACGTCTCAATTTGCTGGAATAACTAACTTGCATGGCAAGTATAATTAAGAACTCTTAACGAGTTTAAGAGCTCAGAACAAGTTAAAACTCTGTTGAATAGAGTTGTTTTAACCGAATAATCGGTTAATAAGCCAAGTGTATTTGCTTTTGCTGAAAAATGCTTTCCAAGCCTGGCCCTTGATCTCGATTCTTGGAAAATCAATCCTCCAAGACTCTAGTCCTATAATTCTATTAAGTTTGTAGACATTTATAAGGACATTAGGGGTGTAACTGCCCCTATAATCCGCTCCTAAATGGGGGTTTAGTCGCCCCATTAATCGGGTGTAACAACCCACTCAAACCACTCCCCAGATCATAGGTGAAAAATGGTTTTAGGAACTATTTAGATCACGTTTGAATGAGTCAAAGCCTTGATTTGCGTTCTGGGCATGAACTGCGTTCAAACATAGCATCTGGAAGCTCGTTTGCAGCGATTGGAAGCTGCGTTTGCAACATTTGGAAGTTACATTTGTGTTGCGTTTAGAGGCTGAAAACACTACGTTTGTATTGTGTTTGAGGTGCGTTGATAGCTAAGGATGTAGTGATTGTGTTACTTTGACTCTGAAATGTAACCACTTGTATTTAACTCTAGGATGCAGGGATGAGTTCCGCACCTTGGTTTGAAGATATCGTTGACTTGTAATCCCTTCTTAATCTACAGGAGAATCCTCCAATTGTAGCCTTCCTTTGTTAACATGAAAGTCGTCTGATTGTAACCTTCTTAGTCAAGACTATTGGTTATAGTCTGACAGGGGTTAACTATCTATTGTGATTTTTAGACAGCCTACAGTGTCCAAGTTGGTCCGGGTTTAGCACTTAGTATCATGCATTACAGGGTCATGCAGATCTTAGGGATTCCCATGCATCAGTTGCACACTACCCAGACCACTATCTTTAGTTTCAATACCAACAGTACTCGACCCCTAGGGAAGATCAAACTAAGGTGTCAAATCAGAGATCTCAAGTCTGAAGTAACTTTGTATGTCATGGATGCGGATACGTCCTACAATTTATTATTGGGACGACCATGGATTCATGCAAACTGCATTGTCCCATCTACCCTACATCAGGTCATGAAGTATGCCAATGATGAAGGAGAAGTTCGAACCCTAATTGCAGAAAAGTACCCTTTCAGAGGGGTAGAAAACTTCCATACATACTCCGTTTTCTACTTGGAATCTCAGGAGATAGAAGATGCTGACAGCGGCAATGAAGCTGACATCGAGCCAAATCTCAAAGAAGACGGTCCATAAAAGTTGAACTTTAATGTAATAGGTCAGGTCGAGAACAATAATAATATACCGAGTGAGGGCGAGTGGTGCATTATTAAAGACTTTATTTTGGCGTACTTGTCTGACGAGTCATCTAAAAATGAACAAATATGGAATAACACTGATGTAGGTACCAACCCATGGCACACATTATGCGCCGAGGCCTCACTAACATTGTTGATTAAGTCATACTTTATTTCAGATGAAGAAGTAGAAGATGCCCCGAAGGCTTTCTTCAAAGTCCCGTCCAAAAGGAAAGGGCAGAAGCCAATCCACTTCGGCAAAGTTAAATCTGGATTACTCAAAGGAGGAAGTTCAGAAGAAGATAATGAAATTCCTCAATTCCATTGCCATGAACCTAATTCTATATATCTGATGAAGCGAATGGGATATAACTTTAATGAAAAACAGGGTTTAAACTTTGGGAAAAGAAGGCGAACGCTCGTCCGAATGTCTCTCACACCCGAAGGAAAACCTCCGGATTATTATCAGAAAACTAGAAGAGGTGTGGGTTATGTCACGACCCTTTCTCCTTTAGAAAACGAAACCAGTGACTGTCTTTGTCAAGACCATTTATCCGGTACATATTCATGGGAATCCGATGTCAGCACTGGACTCTTCTTTAAAAGTTTGACTGTGAACATGGTTTCAACTATTCACGCAGATAAAGATGCAGGGGGTGATGAAGAGTTGATCGAGTCAACCAACAACCCTTGGATCAAATGCCTTAACATCTTGTGGGATATACGCTTCGAGCAGCGCGAACCACCCACTGAAGATAAGGTAATTCAGGTTAACATGGGAGATGAATCGGATCCTAAACCTATCTTCATAAGTGAAAGCTTATCACCCTCTGAGAAAGAAGATCTTATATCTCTCATTCGAGAATATATAGATGCATTTGCTTGGAATTATGAAGACATGCCTAGCTTTGACCCAAAAGTAGCCATGCATCGTCTCAATATTGATCCGGATGCAAAACCCGTTAAACAACAATAACGTCGGTTTCGTCCCGAGATCATGGAAGCAATTGATTCAGAAGTTTAAAAAAATATTGATTCCAAGCTCATGAAGAAGGGAAACAATTCAGAACTTAGAGGTTTGTAAGGCAGATTGGCTTACATTCGGAGATTCATATCTAATCTCTCAGGACGATGTCAACCTTTTTCCAAGCTCATGAAGAAGGGAATATCCTTCATCTGGGATAGAGACTGTCAAAAAGTATTTGAGGAGATTAAGAGATACCTCACTCAACCGTCGGTTCTCGTGGACCCGATATCAGAAAAACCATTTCTGGTATATGTAAGAGTTATGGATCATTCTCTTGGAGCTTTATTAGCCCAAAATAATGACCAAGGATAGGAACAATCCATCTACTACTTAAGTAGGACCATGATGGGAGCCGAACACGGGTATAATCTAGTCAAAAAAGAATGTCTCGCTTTGGTATTCGCTATCCAAAAGATGCGACATCACCTGGTTGGACAAACGATCCATGTCATCTCTAAGGTAAATCCATTGAGAGTCCTAATGATGAAACCATCCTCTCTGAATTGCCGGCTAGCAAAATGGGCAATCTTCCTGTCATAATATGACATGCAATTTTTTCCCCAAAAGGTAGTCAAAGGTCAAGCTTTGGCAGACTTCTTAGCCAATCACCGGTGCCAAGAACGTCTAAGTTGTATGAAGAGTTGTTCGACGAAGTTGCTGAAGCTTGCGTAACTCAAGAAGTTATGCAAGTGTGGAAGTTATTCTTCGTCGGTGCATCCAGGGCAAATTCTCATGGAGCAATTATTGTAGGAGTAGGAGTCGTACTCGTTTCCCTAAATGGTCACGTGATCCAAAGAGGGTTCTCCATGATCGAACCCTGCACCAACAATGGAGCTGAGTATAACGCTCTACTATTAGGAATGTGATTTGCCGAGGAGCTTAACATTCAATATCTCGAGGCCTACGGTGACTCTCAGCTCATCATAAATCAAGTCCGAGGAGAATACGAAGTGCGCAATGATGATCTGATCTCGTACTACTTTGCGGTACTAAAGCAAGCTAAGAAGTTTGAAGGTTTCTTCATTGGATATATTCCACAAGCTCAGAATGCTTATGCAGAGGCTTTAGCCTCGCTACGAACCTCATTAGCATTGCCCCCAGGGGCTGAAACAATGATTCCTATCACTGGACGTGAATTGTATTATTCCAAGCTTCCTTTAGAAGAACGTCCAGACAAGATAACGACAGGAGAAGTCTGCACGACCTCAATAGAGCTTGAATCCAGGGATTAGCGATACCCGTATATTGACTATGTCTTAACGGAATTTTGCCTGACAATTCCAAGGAAGCGGCCACCATCAAACAAAAGGCCCTCCGATTCTATTATGATTCAGTTTCTCAAACCCTGTATCGTAAATCACATGATAGAGTTTTGCTCCGATGTCTTTCTAAAAAGGAAGCAAAAGAGGCTCTTAAGGAGGCTCATGACGGAATGTGCGAAGCTCATCAACCCGGGGCTAAGTTGGGAGATCGTCTTCGACGAATTAGCTAATACTGGCTAATAATGTTTTCAGACGCGGTTGACTATGCTAAACATTGTCACACGTATCAAATTCATGATGACTTCATTCATCAAGCCCTAGGGAATTTACATCCCACATCTGCGTATTGGCCATTTGAGATGTGGGGAATGGATATCGTAGGACCAATCTCTCCTCCGACTTCTAAAGGACATCGATTCATTTTGATCGTAATCAATTATTTCTCCAAATGGGCAGAGGCAATCCCGTTGAAAGAAGTCAAGACTTCGAATGTGGTTAAATTCATTAAACATCACGTCACCTACCATTTTGGAGTCCTAAGACGAATAGTCCATGACAATGGGACACAGTTTAGAATTCAGAGCGTTGCATCTATGGCATATTATCTGCCAGCAAATGGCCTCGCAAAAGCTTTTAACAAGACCATTGTAAAGATTTTCAAAAAATTCCCTTCCAAGAGCCGACGTGATTAGGACGAAAGACTCGGTGAATATCTATGGGCCTACCGTACAACGGTGAGGACCCCTACAAAAGCCACTCCGTTCTCCTTGGTATCTGGTTGTGAAGTTGTGCTGCTATTAGAAATCAAGATCCTTTCTCTGAGAGTCGCCATCGCAATCGAAATAACAGAGGAGGAGAAACATCGACTGTGCCTTAAGGAACTTGCGCCTCATTTGGTACGTGGAAATGAAGTCAAGTGAGAATGGAATGGAAGAAGGAATGGAATGGAATGCATGTGAGAATGGAATGGTCATTCTCATTCTCTTGTTTGGGTGCATTTGTAGAATGAAGCTAGAATGAACATCTAATTCCCATTCCCATGTTTGGTATCACTAGTTCACAAGTGAGAATGAAATATCATTTTCTAATAATGCCCTTATAACAACATAGATTTTTAATAAGATAAAAATAAACATTAATGATGATAACTAAAAACATTTTATTTATGCATATGTTATATTAATCTAGGTATGTGTTATACTAATGCGCATGTTAACGATCGGGTGTATGTTTCGTTTATTTTTTTTAAACAATTCAATTTCTTAGTCTTAAAAAATTAAATAAAAATAAATAAAAGTTTATTGCATCTTTCATAGGTCCAAAAAATATATAAAGAATGATATCCACAATTCTCAGTTCTAGATATATAAATTAACTCATTTGCTAAAGTACCAAATTCACCCATATCATAATAAAAAAATCCATAAAACAATACGAACTAAAATAATAAGTTTCGAAATAGCAATATGATATACTAGCCTAAATTGCCAATCTAAAATTGCCCACTTGCATATCGCCTCACCCAAACATTCTTTAAATCATCACTAAGTGTGAAGAACAAATCCAGCAAATCACAGTTAGTACCAATCGTCCCTATCGCTGTCAAACATTGCTCCATAGGTAAATTTATATTCATTACGTTTTCATTAAACCTCTTTCTCTTTTCAGTCAAAGCCACTTCATCTAACCCATCCTTAATTAACTAGCTCGACCTAAAAAGTTCACTTGCTACATATGCAGAAGATTCCCTCAATATCTCGAATGACTCGCTATCCCCCGATAACCGTCTCTTCTTTTTATGCTTGGAGGAAGCTTCACCTGTGTTCTCAGGTATTACCTCTAGAGAATGTGACTTAGGTGTATCATCAGCACCAGTATCATGGCCAGCCTCCCTATCAAGTTCTTCTATAACATCATATGGGTGTTCCATTCCCTTTCCTGTCGCTCGATCCTTACCAAACACAATAGATAAGGTATCAAGGTGTGGAAAAGCTTTCTCCTTGAATTGTGTAGCATTTTTGTGGGCCTGCAATTAAATTCGTTTAAAAAATCAATAGTCATTAATTAAGAAGATACCGGATATAATAAAATTAACATGCTAGATTAAAATTTGAATAACTAAATACCTTTAGATATTCATCCCATACTTCTTTTTCAGCAGTCACACATTGTTTCGTTTCATCCCATCCAAAACCACTGAAGTTGAGCATACCAAACACAATACTGAATTGTGTCTTAAGAGTTTTCATCCTTGATCTGATATGTGGATCAGCCTTTAACCCCAAATTAGGTAGTGAAATGGCAAGTAACCTCTCAACAGCATTATAGTGTCCAGGCTTGAAACCACGATCAGCATTGTACTTTCCAGTTTGGTGTAACTCCAATAATGCATCAACCAACTTCTGGTCTTCCTCAACTGTCCATGTTCGCTTATTCTTCCTAGGTCCTCGTTGCTCTTCTTGATCCATTCCTGAATAGTTTATAAACCAATGTAATAATTTCCAAAGTTACATCATCACGATAGTTTTTACATAAGTCTTGCTTTGATGATTTATGAAAGTAAGCAAATATTTTGGTTTGTAGCAAGTATAATGAACTTATAACAAAAAAAGCACAATAATGCGTCCAGTAACTAAAAAAAAGCATAATAATGTTAATTCTAATTAAAATAAATGTCAAACAATTTGAGAACAATATGATAACATAAAATTGAATACTAACTAATAAAATAGTGTTAACGCCACATCATCAATGATATCCTTAGACAAGCTACTCTTCTTCCCCTATCCACTAGTTATACATCAAATTTACAAGGTTATCTCGATATGAAGTCTAAGCTATTGTAGTTTTTATTGTGTTGATTGAATCATTATTAGCCATTTGAGTTGTTTCCTCTATAATATCAAGACCCTCTTCAAATGGATCAATCTCCATTTCTCTCCTTATGTAATTATGCAGAAGACAACATGCCATGATTATTCGATTTTGGGTCTTTATAGGGTAAAATGAAGGACTGTGTAAGATCCCCCATCTTAATTTAAGCAATTCAAAACATTTCTCAATAACATTCCTAGCCGATGCATGTTTCATGTTGAAAAACTCTTGCATAGTTGTAGGTTGGTGTCCGTCTCTCCATTCGTTCAAGTGGTATCATTGACCTCTGTATAGGGCAAGAAAACCTTCACAACTTGTGTATCCAGCATGAACTAGATAGTAATGACCTATGATTAGACATGTCAAATATTTAATTTAATTAAATACCAGTGGAGTTGATGATTAATAACCCAAATGAAGTATTAATTACAAGTAACGTACCACGTGGGACTTTTAACCCATTTCTTCTAGTTATTGCTTCTCGAAGAACTCTACTATCAGCAGCTGACCCTTCCCAACCAGGAAGTACATATATGAATTGCATGTCTTGAGAACATACACCCAAAACATTTGTAGCAATTTCACCCTTTCGTGTTCGATACCTAGATTTTTCGTCCACAGCTACCCTCACCCTTATGTAAGTCCCATCTACAGCTCCAAGACAATTCTAGACATTAGGAAAATTTTAATGTGTTAGATTACTTATAAAAATTGATAAATACAAATGCTACTTATATTGTATATTACCTTAAACCATTTCCACCTCGCATCTGTTGAGTCAATCGGCACTGGCTTGGGTTTCTTAATCAAAATATCATGTAGACATATCACGGCGTGTAACACACGAGTTAAATGCCGACTAATAGTTTCCCCTGAATGTTGGAAAATTTGTTTTTTGACTCTGATCTTCACATGGTGGGTGAGGATATGTAGAAACATTGCTACTTGCTCGTCTACCAACATATTTTTTGTATCATTTAGTCCTACATTTTGCAGCATAGTGCATAAATTCCTAAAATAGCTCCTATACATTCTAAGCTGATCATAACAAGTTACTTCACTTGCATATGCTAGACGCTATACATTTTTCCTTTTTGAATAAAAATCTATCAAATATCGCTCTCTTAGTGATTTTTTTTTTCAATGTAAATTTTTATTATGTGAGATGAAAATAGGAACCACCAAGCCACTACACTTTGCACATTTCCCATATGTGTTTGGACAACAACCAACTTCTTCAATTTTCTCCGTTTGCCATCAGAATCCATAGTATGATATATCTTGACTGCATAAGTGTAAAAGAGTATATTCATTTTGGAATGTAAACAATTTAAATAAACTCTTAATGAGAATTCTTAATAACAAGGATATTGTTGAATATGAAAAGAAAATAATACACCAGGCAGGAGTTTTCTTGTGCGCTACAGATAAGAGGTCTTAGACTCTAATCCTAGCAAGTATGTACCTCCATATTAATTCAAAAATTCTCTTGTGCGCTACAGATGAGGAGATTTAAATGCATAACTTATTATATACCATCTCAGCTAAACTAGTTTGGTGCACTAAATGAGTCAAGTAAAAAAATTAAGAATGCTAAATTGCACACAGAGATGACCTGTCTATGTTCTGTTACAGAAGTGTCATGCAGTGACTGGGTCAGTGGGATGATGAATATAAGTCACGCAGATGATATACAATCCTATGACTGAGATTGGTGATAAAAATCCTGAAGATAGAAATCCATTTGCATAGGCACTAAATAACAGGAAAAAGAACTAGAATAACAATTACTTTGAAGGAGATCATCCATAACTACATGAAAACCAATGTCATTCACTGAAATACATCATGGAACCTAGTGCTCTATGTAAAGGATTTTGTAAGTGAGCATTAACATCCAGTTCATAGTTAAACCAGCATGTGGGTAAAGAGATGCGAACTTTTTGGTTGAAGCTCTTGATTATGTATTTGTTGAAGTACTAAAAGAACATCACACAATTTTGTGGACATTTTTCTACAATTAGCTTATCATAAATAGAAATTAGGAATAAAAAATGTGCTGTCCTGCAGCTCCACTATAGACTGGATTCCCAGCTAAATATCTTCAACTAATGACTCGTAGAGGGAACCTGTTGGATGCATCTGCATGCCCATATATAGACTTGATCCGAAACCGGCAATAAAGATTGAATTCTACTAATATATGTTATATACATTATCTTTAAGGCCAAGAACAGGAGGCAACAAACAGACATGAATTGAAGAATTGAATTGAATGTGAACAAGAATTCGATATTCATCCAAGAAGAAATATTTTGTTTGCAGGTCATTGTACATTGTACAGTATAGATTTTCTATCCTCAAGCCTTATTATGCATGTACTAAAATCAATTAAGAAACGAATATTACCATTGAATTGAAGAATTGAAGCAAGAGAATGACTCAAGATTATTTTGTAGGAATATTCCTCCCTTTCTTTTTTCTTAGCTTTGTAAGAATTCTGCTAAAGTAGTAAAATTGATATGGATAATCGTCACAAATTTCAACAGATTAAGTAGTGAAGAAGAAAAGTCACAAAAATGAAGAAAAATCGAGCAAAAAACCACCGAATCGTACCTAGAAACTCGAGTGAAGGAGAGTCGATGACTCAGTCGTTGAAGAGAAAGGCGATGATGACTGTGGCGGTGACTTCAGTGGAAGAGGTGATGCCGGGGCGGAGGCGGCGTCGGAGGCTTTGGGTTCGAGAGGCGGTTGAGGTGGTGGAGGAAGAGGTGGAGGAGAAGGGATTGGGGTTGGGATTGAAGTCAGGAAGGAGTAAGAGACGATCGAACGGCGGCACTTCGATTTCAGCGACGATGAATAGAAAGGAGCCCTTTTTGTTTTGGCGGAGCCTTAAAAAACAGAGAGAAAATGAGAATAAGTAGTTAAAAGCCAGGATTTTTAAATGGATTCTTATTATTAATAGGGTTTTAATTGAAAAAAAAACCTTATTAATTTGATTCTCCCCTTGAATGGGAATGATCATTCCCTATCTTCTCACTTGGAATGCCCATTCCCACAAAAAGTGGGAATGGCCATTCCATGGGAATGGTCATTCCAACCTCTAAAAACTAGTTTTGTTTGGTATGAGGGAATGGGAAGTGAGAATGGCATTCCATTCCACCCCATTCCCGCATACCAAACAGGACCTTGAAGTTTTAGATGACAAGCGACTCCAAGCTCAGCAGCAGATTGAGTTATATCGATCCTGGATTTCTAAAGCCTACAACAAAAAGGTCAAAGAACAGATTTTTAAGAAAGGTGATTTAGTCTTATCCGTCAAACGACCCACGGTGATGACACACAAGACCAAGGAGAAATTCAATCCCAAATGGGAAGGGAACTTTGTAATAGAGTCAGTCTATTCCAATGGAGCCTACCGTCTCATCGATAAAAGAGGCGACAGGCTCATGATGCCAATTAACAGAAAATTTCTCAAAACATATCACCCATAGGATATGAAGCCCCTTTCTCTGAATTTCCAATTAAGTATGACTAGGGATTGCCTACTGGAAGTTCGTTTGAACAAGGAATAATAAATTATTTCTTCTACTTTGTATGTCGTCAAGTTAAAATTATTCCTCTGATGATTGAAGATGTCAAGAATTATTATAATAAAGAAAATTTCCAAAATATGCTAGATAGTTATATCAATCAGTACAATTGAGTGGAAAAGTCCCAACAGCTTGGAATGCATTCCCAAGGTTAAGAGAGAAGGCATCTAGCCTTCCCGAACGGAAGTCTCATAGCTACGTTTCAAATCTCATAGTTGTGTTTAAGTCTCTTAGTTGTAAGGCCCAACCCCGCGTCTTTGACACTTAGAAGGGAATAGATCTGCGTTGAATTTAATTAAACGTAGAGGTTCAACCCTAGCAGGTGAATTTCTAGAGATTACTCTAATAATAACAGAGAAAGCCTCTTATCCAAAGTCAAGATCACAGCATTTCAGAAGATCACAATACAGAAAATGCAACGAAAGGACAATATATATAGCAGCAGTTCACCTCAGGCAGATGATAAGTGTTTTGCAAAATAGCATAAAGTTATTACAAAATTAATAACAAGTGTTGCAAGGCTTAAGGTAAACAAAAGCTAAGGAGATAAGCCTCGATTTTAGAGATATCCCTCTCGTGCTTTGCCAGCACTTCCTCTTCAGCCTTTTTGCGGAGTTGAACATCGGAGGGCGTAGCCGTAGCAGAAGCTTCTTGTTGCATTGTCTGAACAGCTTCCTTTTCTGCTTGAACTCTCGCATTGAGGGTAGCATCCTCTAGATCGAACTCTTCTGGGGTTAGTTCCCCTGCAATAAGCTTGACCCTTGCGTAGCAACGCTACTCCTGTAAGTGCTAGATGGAAGTTTTCTTCTCTGAAATGCCGTGGGCTCGAGCTCTATCACCCACTTTCTTCTTTAGTAGAGCATTGCTTATGGCCCATTGTATTTTGGGCCCCAAATCGGTGTGCTTCAGCTCCTCTAAGAAATGAGCAGCACCTGAGAAGCGGTGGATTTTCTCCACACAACGCTGAGCATAATGAAGGTTGACTTCAGCGAGGCCGTTTAATCCTTCCTCGATAGATGCGTTGAATTCAAAGATGGATCCCCAACCATACATCACGATGGAGAAGGCTTGCTTCACCCGGTTCTCCAAGCGCTTAAGGAGGAAGAGGGTACAATTGGGCCTGAGATAAAGTGCCTCAGAAGTTACCCGCTCATGATTCTCATTTGGGAGAATCATAGAGATGGGTTGAACTGAAGGGACACAGCCCGAGTCATATAGGATGATGGGCTTGGTAGCAGAAGCCCTATCAGGCAAAACAAATAAAAGTGAAGTTAATAACAGATGAATTCAAACGCTGGAATCCAGACTTGCGTCGAAGTCAACTTAGACACAAGAAACTAGACTCGCATTGAATCATTCTAAACGCAGAAAATGAAATCTACATTATGATTTCGTAAAAAAACAAAGGGGTTTAGTCATGCGTTGTCCATCTTAAATGCAGTAGGATTAAACTAATGTTTCAAAATGAGGAAATTGACCCTTCGTGTCATCAATGAGCGCAGAGGTTTATTTATGCGCTCAAGATTAAGAAGACGAACAATCTTCGTCTTCGTCATTCAGAACCCAATTAAGCAATTTAAAGAAAACTTATCGAAAAGGATGCTAAAACAGAAAAGACAACATGACTTACCTCGAAGACCGGGCAATGGTGAGGGAGGCGTCGAGGGTGGTCCAGAGGTGGATCCAAAAGCATTCTCCGATGATTGCATGGTGTGTGCCATCTCTTCGTCTCCTCTTAAGGAAGATCCCTTGAAAGCCATGACCTGAAGTGACTCGAGATGATCGAGGAGTTCTGGAAATAACGAAAAGAAACTCATTCAAAATGGAAGTTTAAGTGTTTTGGGTTCTTGACAAGACCGACCAGGTCTATTTATATTCACTATGGGTGGTATGGAGTCCTAAGACTCCCGCCCAAGTGTGGTCTCTTTGTCATCATTATAGTCATTTAGACTTCTGATACGACGCGAGACAAGATCTCGCATTTAAAAGACATGAGAACAAGGCCAAACGCAACAATCTGAATACGCATTCAAATCTCCAGTGTTGTTCCAGACATGCACGACCTAGCTTCAATAAAGGCTCAGCCTTGGGTTCAAAGGCCCAAACGCAAGGGGTACCTCTACTCTTGCGTTTTCCAAACATAGCATTGAATCTCTAAGACCACGCATTGCGTATCTTTGTAGAGCGTCATTAGAACCTCTACACATCATCAACAGGGTTTAAAACCATTCAGTCGACAAAGTCTTTCCAAGATCAACATTATACCTATGACGGTTTTCATTTCCACTACATCACTCTATCGTATGATAATAATTCCTCTGTCGGATTCAACTTATCGACTCTCATCAATAGAGCGATAGGTCCTCAAAGTTGCTCTGATCGAAATACTTTCAATCTATCAACTCTCTTCAATAGAGCGATAGGTCCTCAAAGTTGCTCCGATCGCAAAACTTTCAACTTATCGACTCTCTTCAATAGAATGGTAGGTCCTCAAAGTTGCTACGATCATAATACTTTTAACTTATCGACTCTCTTTAATAGAGTGATAGGACCTCAAAGTTGCTCTGATCACGACACTTTCAACTTATCGACTCTCTTCAATAGAGCGATAGGTCCTTAAAGTTGCTCTGATCATAATACTTTCAACTTATTGACTCTCTTCAATAGAGCAATAGGTCCTTAAAGTTGCTCCGATCGTAACACTTTTAACTTATCAACTCTGGTCAATAGAGTGATAGGTCCTCAAAGTTGCACCGATCACAACACTTTTAACTTATTGACTCTCGTCAATAGAGTGATAGTTCCTCATAGTTGCTCCGATTGCAACACTTTAAACTTAGCGACTCTCGTCGATAGAGCGACAAGGCCACAAACTCACCACGTTAATATTACACCTCTGGCACTTATAAGTTTCTTCCGGTATTTAATGTAAAAACATAATACAGGGAGGAGTAAACAATCACTTCCATGTTATCAAAACAGCATTTTGTTGTTCTATGTCAGAATATGATATGCAAAAGAAACAATGAAAAGCCAAAAACAACACTACTTCTATTCAAGGGAAAATAAAGACAATTGAGATAAGTGTTGTTTCTACAAAGAGAATGATACAAAAACTAAATTCATCAATCCATCAATCTGAAAGAGGTAAGTTGGGACTTAATGTCGAAAAGTTTCTCTTTATGGTTAGCTCATACTAGCATCTCCGCTGGTTACCAAAGCTCATCCTCGCTGGACAACATGGCAGTAACCTTTTTCTTAGCCTCCTCGAGAGCACTAGCTTCTGTGCGATAATTTATTAGAGAAGTTGCACTTTTGATGTTGAGCTCAGTAACAATAGTTTCTTCTCGCTTGAACTGAGTCTTCAACCTATCCAACTCTATTTTAGTAGCAATGATCTTCTCTTGTAAGTTTTCCAAAGAAGTATTTGAGAGAGCTAGTTCAGCTTGTTTTTTAGCATTCAGTTTCTGCAGATGTTCCACCTGAATCTCCTTCTCAGCTATATGATGCCGAGCTGCTTCATACTTATTAGCTTCTTCGACCTAAATGTCCTCGAACGTGGATGCAATCTGTGCCTAGATATCAGCATGACCCAAGGCCTCCAAGAACCTTAATTGTACCTCTAGGCGTAAGATGGCTTTCGAGCAACGCTTAACGACGTGAACATCACCCACGAATTTGAGATTGTTCAAACTATTTGTGAGCATAAGCTTGAAGGTTTTAGAATTATCTCAACCAGCCAGCACAACCTCAATCACTTTTTTTGCTAGACTCTCTAAATAGCTAAGAGAAATCTTGAGGAAATCAGGCAAATCTATTGGACTCGAGACGAAGATGGGAGACGGTACTGAAATTTCCGAAGTTGCCGAGCCAAGTAAGAGGCTAGCAGGTGACTTCGGCGTAGTGGCCTGAGAAGGAATTAACGTCGACATCTAATTGAGATGGACTCGATTGGAGGGTCATAAATTCTCCTATTTTGGAGGAGCTTGGCACGTCTACAACCTCCGTCGGGGCTAAAGAAATCGTTAATAAAGTTGTCGGTGGGAGAGTTTCTATAGAGAGCTCCAAGCAAGGCTGCTCTGATACATGAGTTGGTGGTGGTAGAAGTTGTTGCGTTGGAGGAGAGACAACAACGGTTGCCTCAAGTGTCATAGAATCTGCACAAGAAAATGGTTTAAATACAGAAAGAAAATGAGTCATAATTCGGAACGAACGATGCTTACCACTAAGAGGAAGAGGAACACAGGATGACGCCTTATCAGAAGAAGATGGCGGTTGGATATCCCATTCACTAAGATCATCATTGTTATCACCCGAGTTATCATTATTCTCACTATCTTCACCTTGGTCGCCACCATCATCTGCGTTATTCACATCATCGCTATGATTGGAAGGTTCATAATTTGTAGGCTCTTCTTCATCTATCGATGAAATGCTGATGGATTCTCGGCGATGATAAGTTTCGACATGACCCCAGTTGTAGAGCTTGGTTGTGTGTCTCCTATAGGAGACAGCAACGTAGAAGCAGAAGGAGATTTGTCCGCTCCTGAATCTTTCTGGACAGTCATTGTGGGTTCCTTGACAGGATGCATATCTCCTTCAACTTGAGAAGCAGTAGAAGCAGCATCGTGAAGTGTGTCTTTAGGGACAGATTCTGCATCCCCTGCAAACAATTCATCTCTATCCTCTTCCTCATTCAGTGAATGAGCAGAAGAAATTAGGTCTCCTAAAGTAGGACCAACTGTGGGGAGACCAGGTTGAGGCGAGAGCTCCATAACGGTAGATTCTCACTCTTCCTCATCTACATGCCATGCTTTATGAGCATCTGACATAAGCTTAGAAGTAGGATGCTCTAGTACTAGCTTTCGTCGAGCTCGCTTATCATGCTCGGCTTCTTCAGTCGAGTCGAGTGCTCTTTTTCTGGTAGCACTTTTAATCCGAGTCTTAACTCTTGAAGGTTCCACCTCGTGAGCATCGGGTACCCTAATCTCTTCTTGAAACCCTTCTTGTGACTGTTGTCTCTCATCTTCAGTAATCGCCTCTTTATATGATAAGTATTCATTAACCCCCCTTGCACGAGACTTTTTGGCACTTTTCTTTGAAGCGTACCATTTTTGATTGGCTTTCAGGAAGGTAGTGTTCATATTGTAGGCTGAAATTTGGGAAGCAGCCTAATACCATGTACAAAAGCTTAAAGAGGTGTGAATGTTGGGCATTTTGTGTGGCAGCTTGAATTTTGCCCCAGTACAGCCCGCCATCGAATAATACTAAGCTCTTGCTCCTTCGTATACATTGCTTGTGTATGCAAGGTTTGGGTTGGGATTTTCGATATAAATTTGATCATAGCCAAATTGCCGAGAAAAGCGATAAGGCTGATATGGCTCAATGAAGCATTTCCTCCATTACCGAAAAATAAGATAGCCCGGACAAATATTTATGAGCTACCAGAAGGTGCCTCTACTAAGTGTAGTGAAAGAGTTATGCTCGGGGTGATGAATTTCTCCATACGCACCGCCCACGAAAACAGGAAATTTGCAAGAAATCTCGTAATTATAATCCCGTCTAAATATCTCATGGAAATTAACCTGATACCAACCGACCCATCGAGTGGTCTCTAATTATTGAACGAGAGGGGGCGAGGTATCATTCAATTCAGACGTCGACATTATCGAAGGGCAATGTAACACAAACTAGGATACCAAATAGACATATGGCATAGGCACCCGAGGCGTTGGGGTTTAAATGATAGTCTTCCTATCTGATTCTAGTTTTTTAAGAGCAATAAATTCAGAGGCTAGCTCTCGTAGGCCGCTCTGTAAGCAACACACCATGGCCGAAAGGAGATTCAAAGGTCGTCCATGAGCTAGAAGAACAGCTGGATATAGTACCTCTATAGTGATAGCATCCACTAGCCTAGTTGGTACCACGTAACGCTTCAACCAAAGGGTAAGGAAGCCAGCGAACAAGGCCATGTTAGAGATTGGGATTTTTACCTGATAGTGGAAGCTTTTAAATGTAGTGAAGGTGGGAAAGACATCTTCCTCTGCCTCACAAGTATAGTGAGAGGTTGTATCGTTGATGCGCTCGTTGATTTCCTCCAGAGTACTGACAGCTAAACGAGTCACTTCTGTATCTTTGTCCCACAAATTTCAAAAAAGATACTCTACCCATTACACTTATTTTACACCGCTGGCTCTCTTCCCGATAGTTTGTGTACATATCTGGAAGTGGCACATCAATTCCCAGTAAGTGTTATAGATTTCAGGAGCACCATGTTTCAGAATCTCTAATTCCCTATTCCCGGGAACAAACTCCTCATAGGGCAATTCTCCAAAAGACAATCTAGAGATCTCAAACATCTCATGAAGAGCGAAACCTAATTCACCAGCATGTGTGAAAAAGGTACCAGTGTGAGGATTATAAAATTCTAGCATAGCAAAAAGTCCGCTATAGTTGGGAGAAATGCCATATCGAGTAGCTATTATTGGAGTCCTTAACTCTGAAGTCCTTAAAGGTTCTTCCAGCTCCTCTAAGACAAAGTTTATCATACGGGCCCACCAATCTGTCTCACTTGAATGTACCCATGTTGGAGCCCTGAAATCTTGAGCAGGAAATTCTCCCTTGACTGAGATAAATTTTCTAATAAAGACATCCGCCAGCTTAGCAGGTTCACCGACAGGATGTTCCTTTTTGAAGGAACTCGGCTTCAAAGCTACAAAGTGATTAAAACCGATCGGGTGGGTACCCTGAGGGGTGATATGCCCAGTAGCAACACTTCATTGATCTTGGACAAGCTCCCAATCCATGAACCGTGGGATAGAAGCGCATTGGTAATAGGAAATTGGCCACATTCGCTCTAGATTTGGCAGGAAAAGGCGACGATTGTTGATGGTCCTCAGCCATTTGTAGTTTTCCTCAAACATCTGTTTGGGGTCCATTTTGACAGAATTTCTAAAAAAGAAAGAAGATTTCTTTAAGATCTCACGTTCTGTGGTTTCAAACTTAGCATCTATAACCAAGGATCTGAGGGTTTCGAGGAAAGCCTAAGTGATAAGTTTCGCCCGCTCTTTGTTTGTATCTTGGAATATTGGATATTCCAAGCAAAAGCTAAAAATTGTATTTTTTTTCTGTGCCTCCCGCATGACCAAAGTAATGGTTGAAAGAAAGGGGCTCATCGGAGTAGCATACTATAAATGGAAGAAGCAATCGGTTAGTACGAAACAAATAATAAGTCTGCAAAAAAGCGGGCTTAACTAAAAAACACAAGGTCTATACACGCGTCTAAAATTCTAAACGCAGGACTGGACCTGCATTCGGGATTCAAAATGCAAGTCCAGATCCGCATTCAAAATTTGGAACGCAGGGTCTGAACATGCGTTGTAAAATCATAAATGATGGAGTTAACCACGCATTTCAAATCGAGAAACATTGAGAATGATCTCTGTGTTCTAATGGCAGAATGTGAACTCTCAGTTAAAGTTGAGGGTAAAGAACTTGTCGAAACAAGTTACGATCGCCCAAACCTACAATTAATCGAGGAAGCCTGAGGCGGCGGCACGGTGGTTTGAACACCCCCAGTGGTTTTGGTCAATGGAGCACCCTGAAATTGGGTGACCTTTGATTTGGAAGCAGTTTTCTTCTTGGGAGCCATTTTAACCTTGACATGGAAGATAGGAAAATGGTCGACGAAGGATTTAAAGAATGAGTCTTTCCTTCGTTGAAGCACTAGAGAAGATGAACAGGAAAAAGGAAAAGTCGAATGACTTTTTGATTTGACCTCAGCAGTCCATTTATACACAGCTGTAGCTATCAAGTCGGTGCAGGATTTTTAGGCAAAAATCTCACCCAAAACGTGATTTTCGCGTTTTCAAAAAAGTGGTTTCAACCTCTAAACATGTAAAACCCTAACTTTTTATGTTAATATAATTAATATGAGATTAATTATGATTTATGGATATTTATTTTGATAAATATAGTTAAATGGTGTATGAGTATGATATCATGTGTTTTGAACATGAACGAGTTCATACATGAGAAAGAAAAGAGTCGAAACATGCACAATGGCCAAATATGTGTAACTGAAAAATTCTAGTCTAGTTGATCGCCGCGGTCGATCGCAGTCCGGTCGATCGTCGCGGTCGACCGCAGTCCGATCGACCGCCACGGTCGATTGCGAAACCTGCAGAAGTCAGATTCCTGCTTTGAGTTGGTTTTGGTTTTCTAAAGTCCATATTCATTTTTCCTGATTTATATATCATACTTTCAAGAATTTTCTCACTTTTCTAAGAACCCTAACAGCCACCAAACCCCCCATAAACCCTAATTTGATTCTTGGAGAATATTGTAAGCTTTCAAGTTGATTTTTCGGGTGATTTTGACTTTTGGATTCGAGATCTGCTTTGGCTTAACATCCTAAAATGTTTTTCTACAAGTTTCAAGTAAGTTCATCTCTACTAATCCTCCTCTTAGTTTTAAAAACTTTTTTGAAGAATTTTTAACTTCTTTCATAGAGCCAAATTGACTAGTTTATGAATAAAAGTTAATTCTTTTATGTTATATGTATAAAGACTAGGTTTTTTCATGTTAAAAAGTTTAAGAACAAATTACAGAAGTATATAAGATCTGAAAATGATTTAAAACATAGTTTAATCTGAAGAAAGATGGTTTGTTCTTCATTTCGAGTTTTTATGCATGACTTAGGGTTTTGAATATAAATTTTATGCAAATAATCATGCTATATATGTTGAGTTTGTTTCCAGAAGTTTTCATTTACTGTAGACATTCTCTCATGCAAGTTTCATGTTATTTTAATCATGTTTGAATCACCTAAACACGGTGTGAATACGACACACACAACCAAATTGAGAATCTGGAATATCAGTCCATGGTCGACTGCACCATAGTGGCAGTCGACCGTGTGTAGGACAGAGGCCTGAGTAGGCTCTAGAACCCGTCGTGATCGATCACAGTTCTTGTGCGGTCGACCGCCACACAGCCAGTGGCCATGTGCATGTTTTGTTCGACTGTTGAGTTTTCGAGCTAGTCTCTCGACCTTGTACTGTTATGATAAAATATTTATGAGCTGTTTAACATCTGAAATATCAGTAAATACCAGATATGGACACGTACACCAATATATGTACACGTATGTTTAAAATATGATATGTTAACAAGATAAATAAGAAAAATACACAAATATTATGTTTCTGAAATAGGAAGATGAAACCTATTTCCACAGGATGATTGAGTAAGAGTATTACAAAAGTATCGTCATATTATGTTTTCAGAATAGGGAGATAAAACCTATTTCCACCGGACGATTGAGTAAGAGTATTACAAAAGTATCGCCATATTATATTTCTGGGATAGAGAGATAAAATCTATTGCCACAAAGCGATTGAGTAAGAATATTACAAGAGTATCACTAATGTATAAGAGATGCACATTTATAAGTAATATAATTTATAAATTGGTTTCCATTTTTTTGATTACCCACGAGTAGGGTGATTTCTCTGAGACCGTGACTTACACAACATGGTATTTGATTGGCTTTTGTTTGATGAGTTCCTTTTATGTTAGATCCATCTACCCGAGTGTAGATCAGGATGAGATATTTGTTCTACAGGTTTGAGGTTTGGAGTATTATCTATTTGTTTGTTGTTGTTCATTTATAGAGTTTGGAATTAGTTTTTAGGGAGTCACAATTTGAGACTTGGTATATACATGAGGGTTTCCTTGTTTGGATTATTTCGCTCGACGTACTAACTCTCGTGTTGTGGATTCCTAAATACTAGTCTCCAGTTAGAATTTTATGAATGATTTCATATGTATATGTACTAACTCTATTTTCTATACACTCCTACCCCTTCCCCTGGGGAGAGGTGGAGATGTTCTCGCTATAGCGTTTTGACGCTCGTTGTTTTTCCTCCTTTCAGGTAGCGAGTCCAGCGCACAGAGAGTCGTAGGTTGATGAGATTTCTGTATAGATCTCACCTAGCTATTTATTATGTTGTAGTTAGTCAGAACTCCACAGTTAGTTGATTATATTCAGACTCTAGACTTGTATTTCATTTTGTAGAGGCTGAGAGCTGTAGTAATACTTTATTTGACTCTTTATATTTGAGGTTTATTTCAGATTCAGAGATACATCTATTCTATTTTTTGTTGGGCTCATTGATGACTATTCTCTTATTTGCTTCTGTTGTTCTATTTTTTTATTTGCCTATCGGTACATTCACCTATTTATTATTTCCACTAGAGAGATAGTTACTATGATGGTGAAACATGTCGTAGCTTGATGTTTGGTGCTTGGCAGGTTTGACAATCCGGGTTTCGTCTTAGACTGTAGCCTCACGTGAAACCTGGGGCATCACAGTTGGTATCAGAGCTCTAGTTCTAATATCCTTAGGATCATTCTTGTGTCATATTGTGGAGTTAGGATAGAGTTTCTTAGGAATCATGTATACAGCCCGCTAGGAATTCCTAGTGTGAGTGAGGACGTATTATATATATACGCGGAAAATTACAAATACTTTTTTTATGATGAACTATTTTCTTTGAATAATAAGGCATGCTATGAGTAATATGTGATACGATTTACTTATTGGTATACGTTATATCTTTTTATGCTTGAGATTCTATTTACTTTATAATAAGCTCTACTTCTATATTATAGATATCAGGAAGAGGACATGGACGCCGAGGTACTTATGCTCAAGGAGCTGAGCAAGTTGATAGAGAGCTCGAGCAACAGCAGGCTCCGTAGTACTTAGTGGATCTTATAGCACCGTTAGAAGCTCGTCTGGCAGCTATCGATGAGTAGTTAGCAGATCAGGGTCGGCAGGGAACACCCATTTAGGAGGAGATACCGAGGGGACACGGGTAGTCACGCTACCACCTTCAGTTGATGATGGAGTGGCTGAGCATGAGGCTTGGCTTCGTTTGGTAGAGAGGTACCAGATGTTGAAGGCTCCAGAGTTTCATGGTTCGACGGACTCCATTGCAGCACACAAATGGAAGGAAGATGTAAGCAACATTCTCGACATGCTTAATATGAATACTGTGCAGAAGCAAAGGCTAGTAGCTTTTAGCCTCAAGGGCGATGCAGAAGGATGTTATCAGCTTTGTTTTACTCCAGAGCAGAGGTTGACAGCCTCATAGAAGACTTTTGTGTATTTCTTCGAGGAGCAGTATGCTTCGGCTATAGCGAAAGCTGGAAAGGAGTTAGAGTTGGCTCGATTAGAGCAGAGGGACATGTCGGTGATAGATTTTGAGAGTAAGTTCATGTCACTACTTAGATTCACTGGCATGTGGCACACCGAGGAGAGACAGGCTCAGATGTTCATGACAGGACTTCATCCAAGTTTGCGTCATATATAGTATCTTAGAGATTCCGTTCAATACGGGAGGTGGCAGATGCTGCCGTAGCCCAGGAGACAGACACAGCTATGTTTATCAAGGGTAAAGATGGAATTGCTAAGTTAGGACATTCAGGAGATAAGGGTAAGGGTAAGAGACCTTTTACATGCTCAGGAGGACCCCAGCATCAGAATAAGTTTCCATAGCAGCAGGGTCCCCATACGAAGGGCAATCATCAAGATCAAAGGGCACAGCAGCAGCGCCGGTTTCATGGAGCTTGTTTCAATTGTAACAAGCTAGGTCACAGAGCAGCAGAGTGCCTCAGCGCACCCGCAGCAGGCCAGCAAGGTAGGAATCCGCAGCAGCAGCAAAATCGCACTCAGGGTCGCAGTCAGGGTCAACAGTTGAGGATTAAGACACCTCCAACATTCCCGAGGATTGAGGGACAGGTGCGAGCGATTTAGGAGATCCAACAAGGACAGATAGTCCTATATGTTCTAGGTGATGCAACACAGTCAACAGGTAGGGTGTATGCAGTTGTTCCTCACGATCATGGCGTGAGTGGGACGATGGTGGAAGGTATTTTCCTTGTGAATTCATTTCCAGCACGTATTCTTTTTGACTCTTGCGCTTCATATTTTTTTATCTCCTACGATTTCTCGGTTAGTCTCCAGCTTGTGGCGCAGCCATTAGATTTTTCTTTATCTGTATCTACTCCTTTAGGGGAGACATCTCTTTTAGAGAGTGTTTGTAGGAGATGTATCATCAGCTTGGATGATTCCGAGTTTGTGGTAGACCTGATCGTATTGCGTATGTCTAAGTTTGATGTTATCCTTGGTATGGATTGGCTATCTTCCTACCATGTAAGTATCGACTATTTTACGAAGACGGTTAGTTTGCGAGCTTTTAATGGATCTGAGTTTGTGGTAGTGACCTCTAGAGGAAACCAGTTTGCGGAGTCATATCTGGCATACGTCGAGGGGGTGATGTTACGGAATCGGGGTGCAGATTTGAGTGAGATGTGAGTAGTCTCAAAGTTCCAGGATATCTTTCAGGACATACCAGGTTTACCTCCAGTGAGAGAGGTCAAATTCTGCACAGAGCTGCAACCAGGTACCGCACCGATTTCCTGAGATCCTTACCGTATAGCGCCTGCTGAGATGAGGGAGCTACAGATCTAGCTAGATGAGTTGTTGTCTCAGGGATTCATTCGACGGAGTCATTCTCCATGGGGAACACCGGTCCTCTTTATGAAGAAGAAGGATGGGAGTATGCGATTATGCATTGATTATCGTGAGTTGAACAAGTTCACTATCCGAAACAAGTACTCATTACCGAGGATCGATGACTTATTCGACCAGTAATAGGGGGCTCAGTGTTTTTCGAAGATAGATCTTCGTTTCGGTTATCATCAGTTGCAGGTTCGGGAGATTGATATTCCCAAGACCACCTTCTTGACTCGATATGGGTCATTCGAGTTTCTCGTCATGCCATTTGGGTTGACCAATACACCCATAGTATTCATGGATTTGATGAATCGGGTTTACCGTTCATACTTGGACCAGTTCGTGATAGTTTTCAGTAACGATATTCTTATCTATTCGAGATCGGAGGCAGAGCACGAGCAGCATTTGAGGTTGGCATTGCAGACTTTACGGGAACACCAGCTGTATGCAAAATTTAGCAAATGTAAATTCTGGTTATCGAAGGTCAAATTTTTGGGTCATGTCATCAGCCGAGAGGGCATTGCAGTAGATCCAGCTAAAGTAGAGGCCGTACTTGATTGGGTACCACCGAAGACAGTTACAGAGATTCATAGCTTCTTGGGTCTGGCAGGCTATTATAGGAAATTTATTCAGGACTTCTCGAAGATCGCGATGCTACTTACACGCCTTACTAAAAAGGGTGTACAGTTCATTTGGAGCACAGAGTGCCAGAAGGCATTTGAGACATTGAAGACTAAGTTAACTTCTGCACCAGTATTGATTATTCCCAGTAGAGATAAGACTTTTGTTGTCTACACTGATGTATCTTTATCGGGTCTTAGAGGTGTATTGATGCAGACCCAGAGAGTAGTAGCCTATATTTCAAGACAGTTGAGGACTCATGAGCAGAATTATCCCACGCATGATTTGGAGATAGCAGCAGTGGTCTTTGCACTGAAGGCGTGGAGACATTATTTGTACGGAGTGCAGTTTGAGTTATTCATAGATCACCAGAGTTTGAAGTACCTCTTCTCACAAAAAATTCTTAACCAGAGGTAACGGTGATGGATAGAGTTTATTAAGGATTATGAGTTCACTATACAGCATCATCCGGGAAAGGTGAACGTGGTAGCAGACACGTTGAGCAGGAAGCATCGTCGCAGGATAGCATCTTTGAGGTGTTCACTATTTCGGGATCTTTATACCCTCAGTCATTATGATTTTAGGCTAGAGATTGGCGGGAGCAGTGTTTTCTTAGGAGCTTTATCAGTACAACCGTCTTAGGGAGACAGAGTAGTCGGAGCTTGGTTAGAGGATTCGTGGATTCAAACCCACAATGGGGAGATCTCCAAAGATCCCAAGGATGATTAGACTATTGGAGTAGATGGAGGCCTTTGGATGAAGGGCAGGATCGTCATGCCGAATAATCTACAGCTGAAGAGGGAACTTTTTGATGAGGCACATCGCAGCAGATATACGGTGGATCCAGGCACAACGAAGATGTACAAGGATCTGAAGAGGAATTTTTGGTGGAGTGGTATGCGCAGAGAGATTGCAGATTATATGGCTAAGTGTTATACCTGCCAGCAAGTTAAGACAGAACATCAGAGACCTGCAGAAACCCTACAGCCTTTACCCATTCTAGAGTGGAAGTGGGCAGAGATTTCCATGGATTTTATAGTAGGGCTACCTAAATCAAAGAAAGGAAATGATTCTATTTGGGTGATTAGAGACAGATTGACAAAGTCGGCGCATTTCTTACCTGTGTTATAAATTTTTAGGGTAGCTGGGAGGATCACATCCCATTGATTGAATTTGTATATAATAATAATTATCAAGCTACCATCGAGATGGCACCGTATGAACCTTTGTACGGGAGGCCTTGCAGATAACCTATATGTTGGGCATAGCCAGAGGATAGTCTATTACTTGGCCCGGAGCTAGTTAGACAGACCACGAAAAAGATAGCATTGATTCGAGAGCGCATTCTTGCTACACAGAGTAGGCAAAAGAGTTATGCAGATCAGCAGAGATGACCCTTATAATTTCAGGTCGGAGACTTAGTTATGTTGAAAGTATCACAAATGAAGAGCATTTAGCGATTCGGTAGACGGGGGAAGCTCGCCCTGAGATATGTTTGTCCTTTCAGGATTATTGAGCGCATTGGAATTGTTTCATATAGATTAGATCTACTGGCATCGATGTAGAGTGTACACGATGTATTTCATATTTTGATGCTTAAGAAACATTTGCGTGACAAAGAGCAGCAGAGGGTGATTGATTCACCAGAGGTTAAGATACAGGATGATTTAACTACCGTAGAGATTCCGGTATGCATTCTTGCTTGAGAAAATAAAAAGCTTAGAAACAAATTCATTCCATTAGTGAAAGTTCAGTGGAATCGGTAAGGAGCCAAAGAGATTTCTTAGGAGCGCGAGGAGGATGTTCGTCGCGACTACCCGTACCTGTTTGAACAGGTAAGGTCGATATTTAAATGTGCTTATATGCATTGAAAGATTTGATTATATGTGTTGTTTAGTCACATTTATATTTAACGCTAGAATGGGTCATTCAACATTTAGCTCTTAATTATTTGAAACATATGATATATATGGGGGGTTCCTTGTTTGGATTTTTCGCCCGACGTACTAGTTCCATCTAATTAGGGGTTAAGTGAGAATGTACGCATTTTAGATTATTAAGTTTAAATGTTGCTTATATTTCAAATCGGGAGATTAAAGATACGAGATATGTACTTGAGGGTTTCCTTGTTTGGATTATCCACTTTTTGTGCTTTTCTCGTATTATTAATCTCTACGATGCGACTGCAGAATTTCGAGGACGAAATTCTTTTAAGGGTGGTGAATGTAAAACCCCAAAAATTTATGTTAATATAATTAATATGAGATTAATTATGATTTATGAATATTTATTTTGATAAATATAGTTAAATGGGGTATGAGTATGATATCATGTGTTTTGAATATGAACGAGTTCATACATGAGAAAGAAAAGTGTCGAAACATGCACAATTGCCAAATATGTGTAACTAGAAAATTCTAGTCTGGTCGATCGCCATGGTCGACCGCAGTCTGGTGGACCGCCATGGTTGACCGTGAAACCTGCAGAAGTCAGATTTTAGTTTTGAGTTGGTTTTGGTTTTCTAAAGCCTATATTCGTTTTTCCTGGTTTATATATCAAACTTTTACGAATTTTCTCAGTTTTCTAAGAACCCTAACAGCCACCAAAACCCCACAAACCCTAATTTGATTTTTGGAGAATATTGGAGGCTTTCAAGTGGATTTTTCGGGTGATTTTGGCTTTTGGATTGGAGATCTACTATGGCTTGGCATCCTAAAACGTTTTTCTACAAGTTTCAGGTAAGTTCATCTCTGCTAATCCTCCTCCTAGTTTTTAAAACATTTTTGAAGAATTTTTAACATGTTTCATAGAGCCAAATTGACTAGTTTATGAATAAAAGTCAATTCTTTTATGTTATATGTATAAAGACTAGGTCTTTTCCTGTTAAAAAGTTTGAGAACGAATTTATAGAAGTATGTAAAATCTGAAAATGATTTAAAACGTGGTTTAATATGAAGAAAGATGATTTGTTCTTCGTTTTGAGTTTTTATGCATGACTTAGGGGGTTTGAATATAAATTTTATGAAAATAATCATGCTATATATGTTGAGTTTGTTTCCAGAAGTTTTTATCTACTGTAGACATGCTCTCATGCAAGTTTTATGTTGTTTTAATCATGTTTGAATCATCTAAACACGGTGTGAACACGACACACACAACCAGATTGAGAATCTAGAATATCAGCCAACGGTCGATCGCGCCATTGCGGCGGACACCGCGTGTAGGATAAAGGCCTGAGTAGGCTCTGGAACCCATCGTGGTCGACGGCCGTTCTTGTGCGGTCGACCGCCACACAGTCAGTGGCCCTGTGCATGTTTTGTTCGACTGTTGAGTTTTCGAGCTAGTCTCTCGACCTTGTACTGTTATGATAAAATGTTTATGAGCTGTTTAACATCTGAAATATCAGTAAACACTAGATATGGAAACGTACATCAAGATATGTACACGTATGTTTAAAATATGATGTGTTAACATAATAAATAAGAAAAATACACAAATATTATGTTTCCAGAATAGAGAGATGAAACCTATTTCCGCAGGGCGATTGAGTAAGAGTATTACAAAAGTATCGTCATATTATATTTCCAGAATAGGGAGATAAAACCTATTTCCGCATGGCGATTGAGTAAGAGTATTACAAAAGTATCGTCATATTATGTTTCCGGGATAGGAAGATAAAACCTATTGCCATAGAGTGATTGAGTAAGAATATTACAAGAGTATCGCTAATGTATAAGAGATGCACATTTGTAAGTAATATAATTTATAGATTGGTTTTCATTTTTTTGAATACCCGCAAGTAGGGTGATTTCTCTGAGACCGTGACTTACACAACATGGTATTTTGTTGGCTTTTGTTTGATGAGTTCCTTTTATGTTAGATCCATCTACCCGAGTGTATATCAGGATAAGATATTTGTACTATAGGTTTGAGGTTTGGAGTATTATCTATTTGTTTATTGTTGTTCATTCATAGAGTTTGGAATTAGTATTTAGGGAGTCACAATTTGATACATGGTATATACATGAGGGTTTCCTTGTTTGGATTATTTCGCTTGATGTACTAACTCTTGTGTTGTGGGTTCCTAAATACTAGTCTCCAGTTAAAATTTTATGAATGATTTCATATGTATATGTACTAACTCTATTTTTTATACACTCCAACCCCTTCCCCTGGGGAGAGGTGGAGATGTTCTCGCTATAGAGCTTTATACTCGTTGTTTTTCCCCCCTTTCAGGCAGCGAGTCCAGCGCACGGAGAGTCACAGGTTGATGAGATTTCTGCATTGATCTCACCTAGCTATTTATTATGTAGTAGTTAGTCAGAACTCTATAGTTAGTTGATTATGTTTAGACTCTAGACTTGTATTTCATTTTGTAGAGGCTAAGAACCGTAGTGATACTTTATTTGACTCTTTATATTTGAGGTTTATTTCAGATTCAGAGATACTTCTATTCTATTTTTTGTTGGGCTCATTAATGACTATTCTCTTATTTGCTTTTGTTGTTCTATTTCTTTTATTTACCTGTCGGTACATACACCTATTTATTATTTTCACTAGAGAGATAGTTACTATGATGGTGAAATATGTCGTAGTATGGTGTTTGGTTCTTGGCAGGTTTGACAATCTGGGTTTCGCCTTGGACTGTAGCCTCGCGTAAAACCTGGGGCGTCAGAAAACGTGTCCTCATATTCTGATTGTCAAACACATGATTTAACCCTGTATTTTGGTGCTTGAGTCTCGGACATAAAGAGAAAAGTTGACAATGGCCATCAAGGTGACAAAGGCTGTGAAGAAACTGGCCTATAACAAGAAGCTATGCAGCCTCTTAGATGAGTACAGACAATAATGCTGAAATTATCAAGCTCAATCCTTCGTGCAACTCATCCTTCTGACTGGCTTAACATTCCCACAAAGATTAATAAAGCCAAGAGGTGCTCAATCTCATTGAATATGATCTTATTGACAAGTTTGCAGCTGGTGTTTCTATGGTTGTTTTATTGTCCTTGGCTCTCTCTTACCTAACTTTTGCAGCTACGCCTCATATGTTTATCAATGCCTACAAGAACATTATTGCTGATATTGTTGACATTGAATACACCTCTTCACATGTTGAGTGGAGTATCTCAAGGATCCAGACAAATTCGTTATCACCGTCGTTCTTGTTAACTTAACAACAATTGTTAGGTCTCATGTTATGAGCCTATATCTTCTATTCTTGTTATCAAAATTATCAATATTAGGATAACCGAGAACCGAAGTCCCATTGTCCATGTTTCAAAATTATCAAGGTAGTGTTGTCAGAATGTTGTTGTTCTAAGGCCGCCCCGGAGAGAGTTTCAGTGTTTGAAAGAATCTCCACCAGAATGTCCGAGTTCAAACCAAGGCATTTCCGTAGAAATAAATCAGCCACTCAAGATGATGAATTTACAAAAGTATCTGTCAATATGACTAGTAGAGGAAAATCAACACAACTCTTTAGTCCTGACCAGTTTTCAGGAGTATCCCAACGAATAACTCGATTACGATCGGAGACCAGTAGACGAAGGGATTACTAGAGAACGCAAAAAGGACTACCCTCAGATGACGAAACGTCAGATGCTTGCTCAGCAATGTCTTCCGATGATACGGCATCTAGCGTAGGGCAATCTTATGAGTCATTCATGATCAGCACGAAGCAGATGACTAAAATTCTCGAGGACGCTTTGACCAAGCAGAAAGAGAATTTTAAATTTGAAATAAAGATGGCTATGTAGCAGATGAGGGAAATGCATGATCAACAAATCGCGACACTAACAAATCAGCAGGGAGAGTCCAGCCGTCATAATAATCCCAACCAAACTGATAGTGATCGGGAAGCGGAAGAGAATATCATTGTGGATCCCCCTCCTGTCAACAACAATACTGGGGGTGGCCCCTCAGATGATACCAATACGAAAGAGGACCACGTCACTTCTCCTCGAAATGGCTCCAAGAAAGATACGAGCGAGGATAAGAAGATGAGGGACTTAGAGAGCAAAATTAATACGTTGATGAGTGCTCAATAAATAAAGAGGTTCGGAATACCCTGTCCTTACCCGAGAGAGTGGGAATTGATCCCGTACCCGGCGATGTTTAATTTGATCAACTTCACGCCATTTGACAGAAAGGGTTCCCCTAATCAGCATTTAATACACTTCAAGTCTCACTTGAGAATAATCTCTGGAAAGGAACCTCTGATGGTACGGTCATTCGTCGGCACTCTGCGCGGAGCAGCCTTCGATTGGTATCGTCGTCTCAAGCCGGGGAGTATTAGCAGCTGGGATGACATGGAAGATATGTTTCTCACAAATTTCTTCGATGATGACACTGAGGTTTCAATCAGAACGTTATTTGATGAGAAGCAAAAGGACGAAGAGTTGGTCAAAAATTTTATCAAACGATTCCGGAACAAAGCCATGAATTGTAGAGATCCGGTCCGCGAGGACTTCATCCTGGAAACTTGTCACAACAATCTTTTGTTGGATATCCTCGAAGCCATGGGAATGGTGCCATCCAAGACCTGGAAGGATTTGAAAGTCCGAGGAGAATGAGCCGAACGCTTTCTCAAGAGGAAGAAGGGCGAAAGAGGTCAAACGGCGACAAATACCCCACAACAGAATTTTTTCCCTAGGGGTAAAGGGAAAGTGCAAGCAAACACAGTCGACGCAAACCAAACGTTCGAGCTGTAATCGCAACCGCAATAACAGCAGCAAAAGGTGCCTCAGCAATCATGGTGGCAATAACAACCTCAGTAACAGAATACTTCAAAACCAAAATTTTCAAAGGTGTACTCTTTTAAAGAAGACGCAGTCCCCGGTATTTTCAAATACCTCATAGAGAATAACAAGATCAAGTTGCCTTCAATCCAAGATCAGGAAGACGCCAAAAGGGTTAATGACCCAAAGTATTACGCGTTTCACAAAGCGGTTCATCACCCTACCAAGTCGTGTTACTCCCTCAAGGACAAAATCCAAGCTTTGATTGATGTTGAGGTGATTACTATGAAGCAATCTAAGTAGAAGAAAGTAGGTGCGAATGCAGTGTCGATCAGCTTCGGATCTGTTCCTTTGAATTAGTTTTAGCCCAAACCCATAATGAATGTGGCGGTGAAGACCGTCAATGACGATCCTCACAAGCAACATCAGAAAGGACTTGTGCCACACACAGCCCAAAATGGTGAGATACTCTGGGTTCATCCCGATTTGATTGAAGACGAACAGTGGGTTGGATCGTCATCCAAGAGGAAATCAAAGGGCAAGGGAAAATCCTGTTGCGGAGCCTCTGCTATTTCGAGAGAAGATGATGAAAGAATCCCTACTTTCCCGTTCTCTGAAGATGAACAAGAAGTCTTTGTGACCAACAGAGAACCGGTCTTTGTAACCTGGAGTGGAAATGAATATCATTTCAAATACCCTGATGCTTCCGAGCAATTAGCTAAGCAGGGGGTAACCAAAACCGTTCCCTCCAAGACATTAGCAGAAATTGGAGTGGTCGTAACTCCCCCGGCACCTATTGAAAAGATTCATCAAAAGCTAAAGGAGAAAGAGCCTTTATACCAAGAGGGTCAGAACCTGAAGTAGTCTCGATTCAATCAACCGATTGGAAGAGACAAACCGGGAAGCTCGAGTGCTCCGCCCCACTTCGATATTATGACGCAATTAGCTAATATATCGGCTAGAATAACTCCATATGAGCTGTTACGTCTCTCAAAAGACACAAGGGAAGCTTTGCAAGAAGCCTTGGCCAATTCTGACGTTTTCTTAACTCAGATCAAGCCATCTCCTGAAAAACCAGAGCCGTCAGTCCAACATTGCAACCTCACGGTCCACCACTTTTCCCGCATCTTTTTCATCAAAGAGGACATGCAAACGAAGAACTCAAAGCATGACCGGCCCCTGTATTTCACCAGATATATTGGTTCCAGCATTGTTAACCGGATCCAAGTTGGTTCGGGTTCTGCTAGTAGCATCATGCCACTCTGATAGATGTATAATCTCAGAATACCAATCAGTAAGCTGGCCTCCATGGGCACTACGATCTACGGATTCAACACCAGTGGGTCCAGACCACTAGGTAAGATACGAGTGAAGTTCCAGATTGGAGACTTAAAGTCGGAAGTCACGTGTTATGTGATTGACACAGAGACTTTCTATAACTTACTATTGGGTCGTCCATGGATCCATAGTAACGTTATAGTCCCTTATAACCTTCATCAGTGTCTTAAGTATGTAGAAACAAATAATGAGGTCAAGACGATGATCACGGATAAGCAACCATTTAAGGGGTTAGAAAATTATTTTACTGACTCCCTTTTCTACGGTGCTAAATCCGATACTGAACCATCAGCCCATGGTACAGACAGTAGAGAAGAAGCTGACACCGAAGCTGGATTTGATTACGATGGTGGTTTTATACTTAATGACATTGTACCCATTGTAATCGATCTTGATGATGAAGAGTAATCGAAAAGTAGTTGTAATTGGCAACTTACCGAAGAAGTAGTAATAAATGATGATTTAGAGTACTCGTTGTGTCTTGATAACATTATGAAAGAGTTATACGACAAACCTAGTTTGTACATACTGCTTCAATCGTCTTGCATGACGAAGAAGCATGTTGAGGATTCATTCGGAACCACGCTCGTCATTCCTACAAAAACAGGGGGTGAAAAAGAAGTCATCTACGGTAAAGGGAAAGAATTTTCAATACCAAACCACTTCTTGGAAGAGGATAACGATGATGATAAACCGGCCCCTCATCTATTCAGATATGATACAAAAGCTTGCAAACTAATGGAGAGATACAGATATGACTTCACACTTGGGGAAGGTCTTTGTTTTGGTCGAGGTCCGCGAGTTCCACCTCGTATGGCCTATGTACCAAAAGGAAAGCCCGATAACTATTATAGCCACCGAAGAGGTTTAGGCTATGTTTTCTCGTCCGACGACAAATGTTGCTGGCAGGTCATTGATCAAATTGCTAATAAGGGTAAAGACGGATATTCTTCTGATTCTTCAGCCTGGGATTCCGACGCTAGTCTTGGGAAAATGTTTAAAAGGCTAATGTCAAACATGGCTATAGTCGATCCTGCCATAATAGAGGAAGACGACCAAATGCCAACTTGGGAAGACCCTTGGGTTCATTACTTAAATATGCAGTACGATGATAGGTTTGAACAAAGGGAACCTCCAATCGAGGACCAAGTGATCCAGGTGAATATGGGTGACGAACATAATCCGAAGCCGATAGTCGTTAGTGACAGTCTCCCGCCAAATGAAAAAGAGAATTTAATTACCCTCATTAGGGAGTACATCGATGTTTTTGCTTAGAACTACAAGGATATGCCAGGACTTGATCAAAAGGTGGTAATGCATCGCCTCAATATTAAACCGGATGTCAAACCTGTCAAACAACAACAAATATGGTTTAGTCCACAAATTATGGAGGCAATCGAGTCCGAAGTTAAAAAGCTTATCGACTCTGGTTTCGTCAGGGAGGAGCAACATCCCGAATGGCTTGCCAATATTGTCTCGGTCCTTAAGAGGAACGGGAAAATCAGGATTTGTATCGACTTTAGAGACCTTAACACTGCATGCCCAAAAGACGATTTCTCTCTTCCCATCACAGATGTTATCATCGACAATACGTGTGGATTCGAGAGAATGTCCTTCATGGATGAATTTTTTGGTTATAATCAGATAAAGATGCATCCAGATGATGAAAAGCATACCGTGTTTAGAACATCCCTCGGTGTTTTCTACTACACGGTTATGCCCTTCGGCTTAAAGAATGCAGGCGTCACATATCAGAGAGTCATGTCAAAGATTTTCCAGGAGCATCTTTGAAAAACTGTCGAATGCTACGTGGACGATTTAGTCATGAAAAGCCGTGATAAGAATGATCACATCAAAGGCTTGAAGACAATGTTTGGCCTGATGTGGACTCATCAATTGAAGATGAATCCTACCAAATCTTTTCTTAGAATGTCCAGTGGTAAATTCCTTGGATTAGTCGTCACCACTAAGGGTATTCACATTGACCCTAATGAAGTGAAGGCAATTAACGAGCTGCAACCCCCAAGAAACCTTAATGAACTCGGAGGATTACAAGGACGGTTGGCTTATATCCGTTGGTTCATCTCGAACCTTTCGAGGAAATGTCAACTATTCTCCGACTCACAAAGAAGGGCGTATCATTCGTATGGGATAATGCTTGTCAAAAAGCATTCGAATGTATCAAAGAATATCTCTTGAAATCCCCCGTACTCGTTGCACCGAAATCAGGCAAACCATTCTTGATTTATGTCAAGGCGACGAGCCACTCGTTAAGTGCATTACTTGCACAAGACGACGATAACGGTTACGAACAGGCAGTATATTATTTGAGCCGAACCCTTGTGGGCGTCGAATTTTGATATCTAATGATCGAAAGGGAGTGTCTCGCCTTAGTACTCGCTATTCAAAAGATGTGACACTACTTGGTCGAATAGACTATTTACGTCATCTCCAATGTTAACCCATTTAGAGTATTCATGACGCAGCCGGCTTTCATGAATTGGTGGTTAGCAAAATGGGTCTTGCTTCTATCCCAATACGACCTACATTTTATGTAGCAGAAGTCGGTCAAAGGATAAGCTATTTATGATCTCCTTACAGCTAACCCAACTACAGATACCGCCGAGGTATACAACGATCTGCCAGATGAAACCCATAAAGCCAACATAACTTTCCATCAACAGGTCTGGCATTTGTACTTCGACGGTGCCTCTCGAGCAAATAATGTAGCAAGTACTCTTGGATGTTATAAGATTTCCTCCGGAGTTAGAGTTGTCTTAGTTTCCCCGGGAAAATATGTGATGCCTCGAGCTTACTCGCTAACAGAGCCGTGCTCAAACAACATAGCCAAATATAACGCGCTACTTATTGGACTCAGCTTTGCTAAAGAGCTGGGGGTCGAGTACCTTGAAGCTTTCGGTGACTCTCAACTGGTAGTTAAACAAGTTCAATGGGAGTATGAAGTCAGAAAACAGGATCTGATACCATACCATAGGATGGCCGTTGAGATGGCAAAATCGTTTGAAGGATTCTTCATCGAATATATCCCACATTTACAGAATGCCTACGCGGATGCATTAGCAACATTAGCAGTATCTCTAGCACAGCCTCCCGAAATATAATAATTTGTTACGGTGAGAACTCACCAACTCTTCGTACCAATCTACGATGTAGACGACATAGAAGATGATATTAAAGAAGTGTATTCAACTCAAGTTGAGTTCGAGTCCCGAGACTAGCGCTTCCCTATCATAGACTATGTCCTACACTAGATTTTACCGGAAGACGTGAAGGAAAGGGACTCAATCCGATGGAGAGCACCGAGATTCTACTATAACACGGAGAGTCGAACGCTATATTGTCGGGGATATGATGGCTTACTATTATGTTGCCTATCTACTAAAGAGGCGGAAGAAGTCCTTAGGGAGATGCACGAAGGGGTTTGTGGTGCACACCAACCTGGCCCCAAACTTTATGACCGCATCAGAAGAATAGGATCTGGCCCATCATGATCAAAGATGCAGTCACATATACCTAAAAATGTCACGCGTGTCAAGTACACGTGAACTATATGCACCAACCCCTAGAGCATCTACATCATTCGGCTACATCATGGCCTTTTGAGACTTAGGGAATAGACGTTGTTGGTCCTATAAGTCCCTCATCAGTCAAAGGCGATCGATTTATTCTGGCAATTACCGATTACTTCTCCAAGTGGGATGAAGCGATTCCACTCAAAGAAGTGAAGATGAATAACGTCGTTGCGTTCATTAAGCACTACATTATCTACCGGTATGGTATCCTAAGACGAATCATACATGACAACGGTCCTCAGTTTGTCAGTAATGCATTCATCAAATTTTGTGAGAAGTTCAAAATTCAAAATATCTCGTCAACAGCTTACAATCCCACAGTAAACGGATTAGCTAAAGCCTTTAACAAGACTTTCATCAAGCTTTTATCAAAACTCGTGAAGACTACTAAACGAGATTGGAATGATAAACTCAACAAGCTCTATGGGCCTACCGCACCACAGTTCACACGCCTACTGGCGTAACTCCATATTATTTGGTATACGGGTGTGAAGCAATCCTTTCATTAGAAATTCAAATTTCATCTCTTCGAATCGCTCTCGCAACCCAGATGATGACCGAAGAGCAACATCAGAAACGTCTTGAAGAATTCGAAATGCTCGACGAGAAGCGTTTGGAAGCTCAACAATACATTGAGTTCTACCCAGCTAGAATTTCCTAAGCCTTTGACAAAAAGGTTCGACAATGGAGCTTTAAAGAAGGGGACTTGGTCTTAGCTGTCCGACGGTCAATGATCCTTAATTCCAAGAAGAAAGGCAAGTTCGAGTCCAAATAGGAAGGACCATTTGTGGTAGAAATAGTCTATTCAAACGGCGCATATCGCCTTATCACCAAGGAAGGTGTCTGACTTATGATACCGATAAACGACAAGTTCCTAAAAAAGTACTAACCTTAGTAAATTCAGGACAACCTATGTATTAGGAAGTTTCTAGAAGAATATTACGTGTGGTATTCTTAGGGATAACCCAGCTGCTACAAAAGTGATAAATAAAAAATCCACACTTAAACTCTGAATATTTTCAAAGTTGGAACGTATCTTCTTGTTGATATCGAATTCACTAACTCTCATGAATTCTTTTACTAAGGCGAGATTCAACCATTTTAACGAATCAATCTTTCCTCACAAAATCCCTCACTGATCAAATCAATTGACGGTGGGTCCACCAAAATTTCTATTCGCCAATTCTTGGCAATTTTCAAACTTGACATATTAAGTCCTCATCACTTAACATCGAAACCCTCCAGCGAGTGGCTAGTACAGGTCAACATTCTCATTGCTGTATGTATTCTACTCCCTTTGCTTTCTTAGTCAAACCTATAAAAGTTAGGACCAAAGCGAGAATCCCCTCTCGATTCCTTCCATGAACGAGAGGTCCACATCCAATTTGAGCAATCAAACCTATAAAAGTTAGGATTGCCTTCAACCTCTCTTGGTCAAACCTGCAATAGTTAGGACCAAGGTCGGACTATCCCTTTCAATAAGGAGCTGTTTGGATGTTGAGGAGGCCTTGGGTATTTCTAACATCTTGTCAACTTTCCACCCAAATCACACCAAATTTTTTTGAATTGGGTGGAATGCTACAAATGTTAGTGAGTGGCTGCAGGGAACAGCACTAGAAAATTTCTGACATCTTGTCAGTTTTCAACTCTTTTCCCACTCAAAATATTTGAACCAAACAGCCTCTAAATGAAAGGCTTCCACCTTTTCGATTTTAACCAAACCTATAAAAGTTAGGGCCAGAATCGGAATTTCACCTTAATAAATGAGGAATTCTTTTCTTGGATTAATCAACCAATCCTATAAAAGTTAGGGCTGCTTTAATCTTTCTGATTCTCAGAGTGGAGATCCCACTCTTAGTTTTACCTTTCCGGATTCTGGGGGTGGAGATCCCACCTCGAGTCTCTTTTGCAACTGGAGATAGGATATAAAATCCTTCCTCTTCAGTGTTGGGAGATAGAATATAAAATTCTTTCTCTTCCAGTTTTGGTTCGTCTTTACCTTAAATAAGACCTGGGGACAGAATATAAAATTCTTCCTCTCCAGCATCGGGTTTATCTTCACCCTGAGAAAAGACACAATTTTCAACTTCAAATCCGTATGCTTCATGCACGGGGAATGCTATCTTGACTCCTAACTAGAGATAAGTCTACGCTTAATACGTGTTACCGGTTTAGTCTTTCACCGAGTAAAAAAGACACCAGAATACAAATCTGGGGGCTTTTATCCTGAATCCTAAGTAGGGATGAGTCAATGCCTAATACGCGTTTTCGGGTGCCATATTTCTATAAGAAATGGTGAAGTCTATGTATTCAAAATCATAGCACAAAGTCTAAAAGAATTAACTCTCTTAGCACAACGTTACACGTGAGACGGGTTTCAATAATTCACATGCTAGTCCGATTCAAACGGTAATCGGTAAAGGCACATCAAATCCGTTAAAGGTTGAGGGTTTGCCAAAAATCCTAAGTCTACGTCTAACACACATCACCGGTTTAGTCGTTCACCAATTGAAAAAGACACCAGAATCTAAATCTGGGGAGTTTTATCCCAAAGTCTAAGTAGGGATGAGTCGGCGCCTAATACGCGTTGTCGGGTGCCATATTCCCATAAGAAATGGTAATGTCTATGTATTCAAAATCATAGCACCAAGTCTAAGAGAATTAACTCTCTTAGCACAACATTACATGTGAAACGGGTTTTAAGAATTCACATGTTAGCCCGATTCAAACGGTAATCGGTAAAGACACATCAAATTCGTTGAAGGCTGAGGGATTGCTAAAAATGCTATAAATTTTATGGTTGATTATTCTAAATCGAATAGGACATCATAATTAAAAGGGGGTAAAATGAACGAAAAAGAAATATCTTCTATTAATGAAAATTGAGTTTGCATGTACAAAAGCCACAATCAATCTACACGAAGCTTATGGCTAAGAACTTGCTGCTCTAACTTAGACAATTCCACAGTATAAGCTTGCTCAAGCTCGCTTTGTATTGTGGTCTTCATAGAGTCTTCATCAGCAGCCAATACCTTCATGGCTTCTGCTTTCATCATGGCCAACTTGTTTTTAGTGAGTGCCAGTTGCCAGGACATTTCCTCTCGAGCATGCTCCACGTGTACCTTCGTCATCTTCAAAGCAGCTTGAGCATCCTTCACTGCTTTTAACTCTAGCTCGAATCGTGCTATTGTGGCGTCACTGGATGCAAGAGAAGAATCAATGTTGCAAAGAATTGCCGACTTGCCAGCACAAGCCGCTTCTATTTGGTGAACAAGACCTTCTGCTTCCTGAATCTTAGAATCAGCAGATGCTTGAGCTTCGCGCCATGCTTGTAACTTGGCCTCCATTTGAGCATCCACATATGAATAAGCTCCGGCTGCCTGAAATTCCTTTAGTTTTTCAAGCTCACACTCAAGGCGAACCAAGTTTGCAGTAATAGCGTCCCCCAAGTCTGAATACCCTTGACTCCTCAGAAAGGTCACTTGGTGATCGAGATACGACCTGAAGAGATCAATAGAGAGCCCGTTGTGGAGAAGATTATCAACCATCTCGTTCACAAACGAGAAGAAAGAACGAACTTCCATGTGGAGGAGGATTTTCTGTGGGTCATTATTGGATAGTAGCGCCGTGATGAGATTATAAAGCTGAGTTGAAAGCCCTAAAAAGAAGAGTAACTATTTAGGAATTTTAGTCTGAATAGTTTCAAGATAAATGTCGAAACAGGGCTCACCAATAATGACTGAAGGCTCTTCAATTGATACTCTGCATTCGACACCCCTTGCACGACTGCATGAGTCATTGGAGTTATTGCGGACGTAGTAGTCGTAGATGTACCAACTTTTTCAATTGGTCTCGCGACCTGGTCAACCGGACTAATCCCGCAGCTATAGCAGTCATCTCGATCGTCAGGATTGTAAGCTGAGTTTGATCCGCTGACGACTGAGTTTCTATGATAGTTCCTGCCAACAACAAGAAATCAAGACCCTTAGGATCGTTAGATATCCCAACAATAGTAGCGGTATCAGTCTCAACGACTGGTCTTACAAGCATAACTCCCTTACGGTTAAGTAAGACTGATAAGTGAGTAACTTTTGCAAAGGAATAATTCATATCAGCAAGGGGACCAGCCTTAATAATTGGTTCGACAGTTTCACAACGAGCTTGTTCTGACAACATATCGTCAAAAAGCATGTCACCAAGTCCCCAAGGATCTTGTACAGGACCAGATGAAGGTGTGTTAACTATGTCATGAGAAACTTCTTCGTTATTTGAACCTTCCCTCGAAATATCTACAGAAAATTATAAGTGGTAAGACATGGAAAGAGAAGTTGAAAACCAACAATAAAGGAGAATTCAATTTACCTCCGGTAGTAACAGCATGCCCTTCAATCTCGACATCAGTGATCGCCTCTTGTAGCTTTTCTAAAAGAGCCAGAAGCATATAAGCAATTAGAGGAGGCACGAACTCTGAGTCATTTAATACCCGAGATTGCCATCTAAAAGGTGTACTACAAGTAATAGGTGTACCCGGGCTAGCAATCACCATGGACAAATCAGATCCTACAACGGCACCTTCGCCGGTGTTAGGGGCCACACCTGGTTCAGCACCCACCAGATCCTGACCCACGGCCTCATCTGCTTGTGGCACGAAAGATTCTCCAAAAAAAGTCTAAGTCGGGAGAAGGGGGGCTGTACATCATTGTGTCTTCATCATGACCCTCTAGAATATAAAATTTGCTAAGTCTAAAGCTTGGTAGAGGAAAAGACTGAAAAGATGACAAGAGTCGAAACATTACCTTCCCCACTAATGGGCGTATCGTCGGCCACCTCCATTCGATAAGCCTAAGGTTTATCGTGTCACTTGATGGTCAAGTTTAGTCATTTTGTAGGTCGGGCCTCTTTAAGATCCACAGGTCTGTCCTGTGCGGATGTGGCACGCATCTCAACTTACAATCCTGCCTGAGCTGTAGCCCAAGATCGAGCACGAGTGATAAGGCCACTTCTCTCCTCTTCCCCCTCAGAACCTACATCTGAAAGTTCAACCATTATTCTATTATAAGTAGGCAAAACTCTCTGTTTCTTCTGAGCTTTAAGTCGGCGAGCTCGATCAACGATCGATAGATCCCATAGCTCTTTATAAAAAAACTCAGACAAACCTACTGCATGTTTCTCAAAGTCGCTGTTGACCTCCATAACACTACCGGCAGTGGCTTGATCCTCTTCGGAAGTCTCCTCGTCAGAAGCGAGCGATTCCTATTCTATCTCTTCCATTTGCTGCTAACCTTTGCCTGAGAGATCAGCGATCTTACTGTCGCGTCTCCTTTTTTCCAGCGCACTTTCTCGAACCATCCTCTCAGTGATACGCGATGCAGCTTCAGCCATCAGCTCCTTAATTGACCTCAGAGGGATGGGTTCATTAGCAACCATAAACCATTTGTAGCATAAATATGTGAGCTCTAAGTGGTGGTTAGTATTCGAAAGACGGAATTTGGCACCAGTACAGCCCGTCACATTCCACGGCCAAGTGCGAGCACCGTCCACTAGCCCACCGTGAGTATGAAACCATTGGTTCGGATTCTCGATATATAACTGGTTATATCCAAATTGACGGGCGAACCGGCACGACAGATAAGGCTCTAAATAGCAGTGCTCCTTCACTCGAAAAATGAGGTGGCCTGACCTTATGTTCATGAGCCATCTGAAGCACCAACGTCGAGAGACGTCCGGTCAGTGTCGGGCGCTTCTACATCGGTAAGCATCTCACCATATTGGCTGGCAAATCGAGGAAGACATGGATTGATCACGCAACCCTTGCGCATGTGCAAGCTCCTCCTAACTTCCGAGAGGTCCCGAGCTTTCCATCTACACTCCTTAAATAATTGTATCAATGGAGTGGATAGATCTGTATTAGTAGGTGGTGACATCAAATCGGGATGATGAAGAACCAGCCACCCCATCAGATAGGTGTAAGTGAGCTCTGCCTTCGTCATAGGAATCTTCTCGGATGGGGTCTCTTCAGTTTGGGTAAAAGCTGTGACCACTTGACGAAGCCCACGGTGGATGCCAGCAACCATTGCCGGCAAAAGAGATAAGCTCCTTCCGTAGGCAAGCTGGACAGCGGGAAATAACACCTCTATCGGCAAGACATCCGAGTTCTGATATGGCACCACGCACTTCTTCAACCAAAGTGCGATATAACCGGCCAACAAAGTTTTGGGGTAGATGGATTTCTTCGCTTGCAACAAGAAAGTCTTGAACTTAGTCCCTGCACAAAATCTACCTTGGGCACTCTCAATGGTATAAGATCGGGCGTCGTATTTTTCAGTCAATTTGTTGATCTCCGAAGGAGTCAGCGGTTTCAGTTCACAAACAGCTTCACCAGTTTTCTCCAAATTCTTGAATAGGTAACCTGAGAATTGCTTCAAGCTTATTTGAGGAGACTTTTTTCCTCGCAACTGGATTAGTTCCAGCTAAAGCAATCTGATAATGACACGTGAGTTCCCATAACATGTCGTATCGAGCAGGCTTGTGGATTTTCAATTGATGTAGCTCCCTATTGGAAGAAAAATATTCCTGATACGACATATCCCTTATTTGTAATCCGGAGACTTTGTGCATCTCATGGAAGGGTAGTCCCAATTCTCCATTCCGGGTAAGAAATGTGTTTGTATCTAGATTATACAGCTCTATTAATCTTGTGAAGTGGAGAGAATTCACCAGTAATCCGTATTGGGTGGCACGGATAACTTCATACAATCTTATCAACTTCAATTCAGCACCCTACCGGTGGAGGACATAACCTGTCATCCGACCCCACCATGATTTGTCTGAAGAATGAGACCAGCCATAGCACTTGTAATTTTTGATAGGTAGTTCTCGCCCTAGCTCAGCGAGGCGATTCTTTACTGTGCGAGCCACTATGGGTAGCTCCCCTTTAGGCGGGTCCTCCAATCCCATCACACCGAGGTGCAATCCTATGATGTGGTTTCTACCACTAGAACCCGGAAGTGAATGGCTGGTGACGTATCCGCAAGGAATATTAGTGTGCTCTTTTGTCAGAGTCCATGACATTTGTTGTGTCACCGCTTGCCTCCGCAATTCCGTTAGCGAACGATGACGAGGGAACGGAGGAAGGTATAAGCAAGTCGTACCATCACAGTGTTGTTCGCGGGAAAAATTGTTGCTTTCTTCATTACTGATTCCATTGCACACTTGGTAATTGTTTATCGATTACAAAGATCCGGTCTTTTTATAAGATCCGGTTACAACGAAAATCAAATAAAAAGAAATGAAAATTACAACTTCATTTCCTTGTTTGTCGAACGAAGCGCGAGCTCCTGTTTTGCGGTCGCTCGCTTGCGTGGGTTGTTTGCCTGTGCCGGGGTTTATCCGTGGACCACCACGAGATCTAGATCCGGTCGGATCTATGCAGTATAACGGGTATTATTTTACCAAGGAAATAATAGCCGGAGGGATTGTTTCACCAAGGAAACAACCGCTCGAATCTCGGGATCAAAGACCAAGCTTTAATCCGGAGTATAGCAACGTAGATCTGAGATCCGGTCCTCTCGAACTCCTGCCTTATTTGGCGTTAACGATCGCCGAGCACCGGATCTGGATGGGCAAGTCTTCAAAGTCTTAAAGCTCTGATCTTTTTAAGTTTTGAGATCTGAATCCGGCAGAGCTTCGACTCCTCCTTTTCCAACCTTCTCAAATGAACAACCCCCTCTCCTATTTATAGCCAAGCGTCACTGTGCCCGTGCACGTGTGGCCAACACACACAAGAGGGGGGGAGCCGGCCACCTCACGGTGGCTCGGCTCAGGCCGAGCCCCCCTGAGGTGGCTCGGCCTTGGCCGAGCCACCCTA